>PVIU01002196.1:166520-180776 GCA_004026605.1 Ondatra zibethicus | reverse complement strand
GAGTTATTGACGGTTGATGGCTAGTAGATGGGGGCCATCGGAGTTATTGACGGTTGATGGCTAGTAGATGGGGGCCATCGGAGTTATTGACGGTTGATGGCTAGTAGATGGGGGCCATCGGAGTTATTGACGGTTGATGGCTAGTAGATGGGGGCCATCGGAGTTATTGACGGTTGATGGCTAGTAGATGGGGGCCATCAGTTTCTTTATGGGCATGGGCCCTGGTACATTAACCCTGCTCCAGTGGGTAGCCCTATATCCAAGTGCACATAGGTAATACTTAATAGATTCAGTGAGTTATTCTTTAAAAGAGGACGTGAAGATAGGAGGAAGATATGGAAGCATTCGGGAGGAGCTATAATGAGGAGTGGGATATGTATATTACCAAAATATATCAAATGCCCAAAGATTTAAATAAAGCATCTAAATATACTGTATAGCTTTGTGACTCACAGTAACCAAAACCATTTCAAACATGCTTTCCTCATGTTTGAAGGAAAGGTATGCCCTTCCTTCAAATAGATCTGATTTGTCTGTCTCAATAGATTTGTGATATGAATCAAATGTGAAAACTATGGATAGGAAATCATTTCTAGAATATTCTAATACCAGATATACTTCCAAAGGGAGCAAAAACCCACCCTCCTTTGAATGGAGCATCAATTTTTATGTTTTAGAAATCTATACTGTAGGAAAGGAGATTCCTGAAGTCTCTTCACCCTCTCAGTAAAGGAGAAAATAATAGAAGGGATTCCAAGATGCCTCACTGAAGGCAGGGGACACACAGCCTCTGAGGTGGAAAACACACATCAAGGTATCAGCAAATCACCTGACTTCATTATACTCCCAGAGCAGAGAGAGTTCCATCAAAATAACTGCATGAACAGACTGAATATTTCCATTGCAAAGACCCTATCAAGCTCTGCATTTTTATCTGATAGATTTGCCCTAAATCCCAAATGAGATTCCAGTGGGAAACTGGTGTGCATTCTTGCTCTTATTATACTCCTTAGCACAAAATACATTTGCATTTATAATGCATTTAGAGAAAGTAGCTGAATTTTTATCTGTCGGTGTATGGACTCCAGATGGCTGGCAAAGGCACCTCCTTTAAAGAGCTCTGATCCAAGTTTTGCACTGGGCACAATGAGGGCATCACTGACCCTTGGGTAGGGGCACACTCTGTAGACAGCTTTCCTGGCTTGGATTGCAGCGCTGCCAGCTCTGCCCACACACCTGCAGGGACTTGGTGGGATTCCTGGGTACTGTCCAAGATCCCGACAAAGAAAATAATTTATCTTGGTGCTAAACTAATTGGCCCAAATGGACATCTTTATGGCCACAGTTTGACAAGGGGAAATAACCAGGCCAAGTAGATTTGTATTTTTCAGAAGCAAAAAAAAAAAAAAAAAAAAAAGGTCAAATTGTGTTACAGGTTATACATAACTCACAAGTGAAGATGTTAAAGAGTTATAATCAGATTTCTGGGTGATTCAAAGTATTCATGATAATCTCAGAAGTTTTATGTGGAACTTGAGAAACATGAATCTTGCCTGAACATTGCTTACACTTCTTTCATGGAAGATTACTGGGTGCTTCCTATGACTTAAGCCTGGTGCTAAGCTTGCTGTTCTCATTAACTCCCCAAATCTGGGTTATTATTATTCCCATTGTACAGATGAGAATGCTTAGCCTTGGAAAGGTGTTCCCCATGTTCCACACAGCTTGTAAGTGGTAAAAATGAACAACAACAAGAACAAAAAAAAAAAGAAAAAAGAAGAAAGAAATATCTGACTTCCAACCTCCTTTAAGTATACTAACAGCTTTAGGTCTAGGGGTGGGGCGTGTGAAATCTCTATGGATATTATAGATTTCAGGAATTCTCACTTTGAACATATTGAAGGTTATATGGAGAAAATAACTGGACTACACTGGAGTTTTATGAAAACACCACCCTATTCATCTCAAGCACAAGAAATGATTCAGGTGGACTGCTGCAGTATCTATGGAGATGCCTTTCAGATTTCCTTCCTACAACTTGTTAGTTAGCTCAGCACACGCAACAAGCCAAGAGCCTCCATCTGCAGTACATTGGTGATCAACTGAGCAGTTGAGCTTTGACTGGAGAGCAGGCCCCAGAATTTCAGCTCTGTATAGCATTATTTTGTGGGAGATCATTGGCCAGCAGCTGACTGAGGCTGGCTGACAGTGCCAGTGCAGCCTGCGGCTCTCCCCACTCCTCCTCCCTTTCTACCCGCCTTTCACAGTGTTAGGCTGGCTCCGTGATCTGAAGCTCTCTGCTACGGCTGTCTTTCAGCTGACAATGCTCTCTATACTATTGCCCTTGGCTTTGAACTCCGTCTTACATGCTCACAAAAGCGCACTAAGTATTTTCAGAGTGGCCCTCATAAGTCGTATTACTTAAAAAAACAAAACATTACTCACCACTGATACACACGAGAGACACACCATTTCCCAAAACCTCTTAGCACCTTTATTTTTGGTGGGAAATACACTTAAGAGGTCAGGGAGAGCCAGGTGGGTTGGCGCATGCCTTTAATCCCAAAACTCAGGAGGCAAAGGCAGGAGGATCTCTTTGAGTTCGAGGCTAGCCTGGTCTACAGAGTGAGTTCCAGGACAGCCAGGGCTGTTACACAGAGAAACCCTGTCAAAAAAAAAAAAAAAAAAAAAGGTAAGGGAGAATGATTCCATAATGAGGCTACTTCTAGGGAATAGTAAGGTGTGGTCATTCTAACAAAAGCACACATTTTCATCCTGCTGCTGACCTGTAAGATATTATTTGGATGTAACTGTATTTGTAAAGAAAGAAGCATGACCAGGGAACTCAGAAAGTATATGCAGGGGATCATGTCCCCCATGTCTCAGGTACTCATTACTTTCTACCTTTCTGGTACATAACATATATAGTATATGCCAGAATACACACACACACAAACAGACACACACACACACAATGATCTTCTCGAGAAGAAAGAGAAATATATTCAGGAGATACTGAGCACACATGTTCTGCCAACTTGTTTGAACATTTGTTGAAACAAATTAATCCTATCCTTACAAGAAAGGTATGCTGACATATAATTTTTAACAAAAACAATTATAACAAAAAAGTAGTACTTCTTATAGCATCCAGATTTAGCCTGTATTCAATAACTTCTAAGCAAGAATCATCTCAAAGCTAGTCACTGGGAAAGGTGATACGGCGACAAGACAGATGCCATAATAGGGCTTAGAGTCCAGCTTGGTGCTTTTCAAACCCTTTAATATGAACACAGATCACTGGAATTCTGTTTAAAACACATTGTCTGATCCAGTCAGTCAAGACTCTTAATTCTAACGAGTGTCGGCATGCCAGCAATGCTCTTGTAGAGATAACACGTTAGCAGCAAAGGACCAGCTGACAGCTGTCAGCTGATATGCTATGCCAGGTTCCCATTTCTGAGCCCTGCTCAGGAGTACCACCCCTGAGAATTAAAGCAAACAGATATTGGTGGCATGAAAATCAACAGATATTGCTAATCTAAGGGAAGACCTATGATTTTACAGTGATGGGTTGTCAGAGAAATTTTGAACTTGGAACACAGTGGCTGTAGGAATAGGAAGCATGCAGTGACATCATGGTAGCTTCAAAGAAAAATGGGGTTCTCGGGGACAGGTAACAATGTGGCCTGTGAACATGCTAGCAGTCGGGACATTGGCTCAATCTTCTCATTAGATACAGAACTAATGGAACCCTCATTCCTCCCCTTCTTTCTCCTTTTCTTCTCCCTCCCTCCTTCCTTCTAGACAGTGTCTCACTATGTATCCCAGACTGGCACTGAATTCCCAATCCTCAGCCCAGACAGTACTGGGACCTCAGCTGAGTGTCACCACTCCCAGCCAAGTAAAACGTTTAAAAGAAATGTTTAGTCCTGACAAGGAGGCCTCTAAATTTTCTCATTCAAAGTGCTGTGAACACACAAAGGCTGCTCTTACTCAAAACTGTAATCTCAGAAATAAAAGGATGCTAAACACATAGCCAAAGACCATATGTTCATAAGCATCTGCTTGTATAAGTTGTCCAATTATATCTGAAGATGAAGCCGTGAGGAGGTTGGGGGCAGAGGGAGGGGACTCTGTGCTATTTGAAACCAGAAAAACAGGTCACATTGAATTCAGCTGGCAAAGAGATTGAATTTCTTCCTTTTTCCTAAGCTAACAGGAGGAAATCAATCCAGGTCATAAAAGGGGTAAACAGCTTTGATCTCCGCAAGCCCCAACACCCATGTGCAAAATCTAAGATATTTGCTTTGCTGGCCAATCTGTAATAGTAATAGCCCCCACTAAAGATTTAAAGGAGCCAAGAAGGGAGAAAGAAATACAGAAGAGTCAATGGGTTAGCAGGAAGGAAAGATGAAAGTTACCAAAGATGAAAGTACTGGACGTGTGTGTTCTACACACTGATATGAGCGCATTGCCACATGTGGTCCCCCATAACTCCAGAGCAACAAGATTGGGTTTTGAATGTCCAATCTTGCAAGCTCAGAGACCATGCCAGGGTGAGCTACCAATTCTGGCAACCTTACAGACATACTCCCCTGAAGTTAACAGGAAAACTTCATTGACTTTAGAAAAACTCAAGTTCATGACGGTGTTCAGACACAGACTGCCCCTGTGAAACTTGACAACTGGATCCTTTTGAAGGCTTATAAGTTTTATGCTTTGATGGTTATTTTAGAAACAAGAGAGACAAGGAAGACGTTGGTGAAAAGTGGCATCAGTCATACACGGCAAAGGCATTAGATGCTGCTCCCATGGTGCCTTGCCAAAATCTGCTTTGTTTCCTCCCCCTTTGTAGAAACTGTTCTTTGTTTACTCCACAAACCACGATTTTGACTGATGGTCAATAAAGGAAGCATGCCTACCTACAACAATTAGTATCCGGTGTGATGGGGCACTCAACTATCACAAAACAAAATAGAAAAATGACATGGGTTGGGAGGCAAAATTTTTGAATGCCTATCAGAAACATGTAGATTAATGCCTAAAACCAAGCAAAATACTTCAATCACACACACACACACACACACACACACACACACACACACACAGAGAGAGAGAGAGAGAGAGAGAGAGAGAGAGAGAGAGAGAGAGAGAGAGAGAGAGAAAGCGCACATACAAAGCAATATGGTGGCTGCGGCTATTGACTGGAAGCCAGTATAGCTGTATTAGTTTTCTATGAGCGTTAGTCACAAGTTACCACAAATTTAGTGACTCACAAAATACAAAACTGTCACCTCAGAGCTGTACAGACCAAAGTCTGACACGGATCTCTGAGTGGATACTTACTTGCTGGAGGTTCCACATCAGAGTCCATTATCTTGACATCTTCCTCTTTTGAGATGTCACCTATTTCCCCCAACTTGTCACCTTTCCCTGGATCTCCAAAAGCAGCAATGGGGGCTAAGACCTCCCACACCACCTCTCCGATCTTCCTCTTTGCCTTCCTCTCCCATTAAAAAAAATTAAAATTTATTTTTATTTCATGGGTATGCACATGGGTACAGTACCTGCAGCAGTCAGAACAAGGCATTGGATCCCCTGGAAGTGGAATTACAGAGGTCATGAGCCACCACGTGGCTGCTGGGAATTGAACCCTGGTTCTCTGGTAGAACAGCCAGTGCTCTTAACCACTGAGCCATCTCTCCAGCCCCTTTTCTTGTCTAAGGACTTCTGAGACTAAACAGAGGCTGTTCAAAGACTCAGAACAGTCTCCCATCTTGAACTTAGCAGATTCAAACCTCAGTTCCATTTGTGACGTTAATTCACGGCCTCTGTCATGTAACGTATTTACAGACCCAAGGATGGGAGTGTGAACCTCTTTGGTCCCCACTCTACTGCCTACCATAACAGCTTTTAGCTGGTGGAAATGAAGACTTAAGCTTAGCTTATAAATATTTCCCTTGTGAATATAATTTGTCCACCAGCAGTTCTGGCAAAGCTCTGCATGGACACAAAATAGAATATTTTACATGTCGAGACTGAATTAAGAGATTTAAGGGCTTTCTGAAATGTTTCACATTTAGTAAAAAGTTTTGCTTTTCAGGCTTAATTAGATAATCTAAAAGACTAAAAAGACATGATGTTTTAGTCAGTAGGCTCGTGAGATCCAGTCACACAAAGAAGTCAGACCATTTTACTTCATAATAAGATCAGTCTGTACTATTGAAAAACAGGCAGTATATGATCCAAACATGTACATGAGTTTTGTTAATTATACCCTAATTAGGTCTAACCATAATGCTGTAATACTTTTTCTGGCATACATAAAATGTCTATTTGCCCCAATTAGAGAGGCAATGACAGACCAAGAAACAACACCAGCCAGGTCTGGGTTGGGTGAACCAGTGAGTTTATGAGGGTGACATACAGGAGCCTGGGTGACTCTGACAGCTTCATCACTGAAATGTGGGCGACATCTGAGTCTAAATCACTGAGTTCTCTGCACAGCTGTCAGAGAGCTACAGCTCCTCAGCCCTAGCAGCTGTTTCCTGCTCTTATAACCTTGGGGAGGGGGAGGGGCCTCCAGTGGCTTATGATTTTCATGAGCCTCCTTAGTTCCCCTGCCCGCTAGGAGGGAATGCGTCAATCGGGAGGAAACAGCTACACGACACACAGGGAAACATGCAAACTTTCCCCCCACTTTCTAGTAAGTATATTATTTCTAATAAGAATATTATAACATCACACTATTAGCAATATAAATTAAACAGATAAATGTCTTAGTGCAATATTCATCGCTAATTTGATAAATTTAAAATTCTGTTCCTACACCGTATAATGAAATAAAATTTAGAGGCAATATTGTGTTTCCACTCTGAAATGTCATGAGACTCAATTATTCAAACTCCTCACACAGACAGACCATCCCTGTCGCAACTCTGGACTCTGACTTCTGTAGAGTCATGCAACCCAGGTTCTGAGAGCCCTTACAGTAAAGACTGGTTGAGCATCAGCCTTCCCCTCCTCTGTGCAGTGTGATGCCATTATTCTAGTCCTAGTCTACTCGTGCTGCTACTGCAACACATCGCTGACTGGGCAAATCTGAAAAGGACAGGAATCAATTCTTCAGTGATAGATGCGACATTTCCAACACCCAGGCCTCTGGCTGGATCCGAGACCTGCTCCACAGGAGGGGATTTCACATCCAGTACATGAATTCTGGGCAAAATCCCATGGCTAGGGAGGCTATTGGCCCTAGGTAGGACCTGCAATTACTACTTTGCTAAATGGCCATGTTGTCTAATCAACTTCTAAACATTTGTGTTCCTATCCTAGACCCAGGCTGCTCCCAACATTGATCAGAGGAGCTTCTCTCTGCAAGGAGCAACAGTCAATGATGAGATGCACAGCTAGTCAAACCCATCTTTCTCACCCCTCTGCACCAAGGCTCAGGGAACACCATGGAAGGGGAGGAGACTATGATGGGAAGGGGAGCTATGACATGTAAACTACTGGATATGACATGACTGTCACACAAATGAGGGAACAGACACATGATAGGGAGGGGAGCTATGACATGTAAACTACTAGACATGACATGACTGTCACACACATGAGGGAACAGACACATGATGGGGAGGGGAGCTATGGCATGTAAGCTACCAGACATGACATGACTGTCACACACATGAGGGAACAGACACATGATGGGGAGGGAGGGGAGTTATGTCATGTAAACTACCAAACATGACATGACTGTCATACACACAAACCCGGAGCAGCCATGGTTACTTGTTCAAGACTAAACCAGCCAAAATTCTGTCATGGAGGAGGGAGGTGTTCTCCAGGCCCTCCTATTCATTACTGAGGAGTAACTGACAGTTGATAGCAGTTTTTATAAATATGTGGCCACTGGTACATTTCACATGCTCTAGTGGATGGTCCCAAACTCAAACACATAAGGGAAGTACTAATTGGGATTTAATGAGAGATGGAGGGGGATAAGGGAGATGGAGGAGGATGAGAATAGATACGATTCTATATTATTGTATATATATTTCAAGCATAAGAATAAAGAAAAATTAATATAAGTTTTTAATTAACATATAATAAAATTTACATCCTTAAGAAGTGATTCTGAAAAGGTTTGTTAGCAACAATATCCCAGCTTTAGAACTCAGGTTAGGGCATGACTCAGGTACAGACTCACGGTACTCCAAAGCAGCATAAAGCAAGTCCTAAGGAGAACAAAATCATTGATAACAGTCAAGGGGTTCAAGTGGTAGGTATCAGAACAGGCTAAAGCAAGAGACTATCTTTGAGCCAGATCTTCAGGAAAGCAGGATATCAGGCATCCTGGAAGCAGTAAGAACCATCTAGCCATTCTATCTGGCTGGGTAAAAACAGCCCCTATTCAACTGAGCCACATGCTGGAAGTGTCATTTAGTGCATCCAATCCCATTTAATACTCATAGTGACATCATTAATTCTACTGCATGATTTATAAAAACTATAATCAGAGTAACTGTCTTATCCAAAATCTGAGTGCTAGCACATAGAAGTCAAGACTCAAACATGAGCCTAAATTGGTCTTTTCCCTGAATCCCATGGCAACTTAGGAACTGCTGAGCATCATAGTATAGTCTCCAAGAGGCAACTACTTGAACCCAGAGCACAACTGTAGAATATGCATGCATGGCGAGTGAATGCACCTACTGAAGGAGAATCCTGTGGTCTGTCCAGACCGCTGTAATGCATGTTGCATAAGATTTTACCATCTAACCTTAAGCTGCAATGGATATTGATAATTTTCTACTTAACTGGTTCATTCCGAACTTGAACTATAATGGGCCAGGCAAGGTAACTAAGTGTGCTCTCTTCTCTAGCAGTGTGGCCTTTAGTTTAGTGACTGTGTTTTATTTCTATTTCACTAGGAGGAGGGTCACAGCCTTCTCAGATGAGAAAGCTTCCTTTCTGAGGCCCACAAGTGCTGCTTTCCTGTGACTGCTGATATTCTGGGGCTCAACTGTCCTATTTCTGTGACTCTTTCTTAGGCCTAGCAAAGTAGCAGGCTAGGCCAGTGTCAGTCTGTACCCACTTTAATTTTTCAAGTTGGATATAACTTTTAAATTTTAGTTAGAGACCAATCATGCAGAATAAACACTCTAAATTATTAATTATGCTTCAGGGTGGAAAATATACATTTTTAATTCAATATTATATTCATCCTAATTATCCTCTAGAATGCAGAGAATTAGTGAATGACTGCAGGGGCCTTTATTCCTGGGAAATAATTATTACAGTAGGGAAGAAACACTGTAACAAAACACACGTAACTCAATGAAATAGGTGACAAATATTAGTAAAACTACCATCGATGTTCCTCAATCATGCTTGAAGAGAGCAAAGCTTTAGAATAGTGAGGAAAATCTAGGAATGCCTAAGTGGCCCCAGTACTTGGTATTCTTTTCTGAGCCAGCATCTCACTGGCTTCTCTGTCATGAGCCGGGTTTGCAATCTGGGCTGAGATTACAGGCCTGCCCCACCACAACCAGCGCCAGGCTATCATTCTCTGCTCTATTTATGCCCGGTGTCTTCATCAGGTTTCTATTGCTGTGACGAAACATAGTGACCAAAAAGTAAGTTGGGGAGGAAAGGGTTTTTTTTGGATTATACACAGATCCATATCACACAGTTCATTATCAAAGGAAATCAGGACAGGAACTCAAACAGGGCAGGGAACTGGAGTACCAGCTGATGCAGAGGCCTTGGTGGGTGCTGTTTACTTGCTTGCTCCTTGTGGCTTGTTCAGCCTTCCTTTCTTTCCTTCCTTCCTTTCTTCATTCTTATTTCTCTTCCTTCCTTCTTTTCATTTTTGTGATTTCATAGCAATAGTTTTATTTACATGGAAAGAACATGCAATTGTCTGTTACAAATATGCCGGAGTTTATCACTCAGAACAAAACCCAGTTTAAAAGCACACAAAGAAAACTTCTCTTTTTTTTCCCTAAGTTTCTTGCTTACTTTTCTTTGTACAAAGAGTGCAGCACTAACAAGTACACTATCATAGCACACTTTTAAGGCAAACATCTTCTATTTAAAATCTATTTGGAATGTTCAATAAAGGTGCCTTTTTCCTCCTTAGAAATTCAAAAGTCTACAGTGGTAGCATTTCTCTTACAGAAGTAAATCATGGATACCTAACAGTTGGCTGGCAGGATATTTGCTAAGTATGCTAACATATGTAGGCAGTGTGCACTCGCTGTCAAGCTGTGACTATTAAGTACTATTAAGACTAAGTACTCTATCATCAGACTGAAGTGGGCCTTTTCGTGTTTGAGATTGCTACATGGGTATCATAAACTAAAGCTAACGTGTTCTTGTTTTCTTTGCTAATAGTGCTTCATAAAATGCCTGACAAAAACCTGAAAATAAGTTTTAATATTTGTAACATTATTTGGTTAGAGAGAGAACCAAACATATCAAAGATTTCTATTTAGGTCTGAAAAACTTTTAATTCTGAGTTTACCCCATGAATTTCCCTGGCAATTTTCACAAACTAGGTTGTAAGTGTCACCCTCAAATCCCTGAATACAGTTTAGTAGTCTCTAAGTTTTTAGGTGTATGTATATGGCCAGATAGTTTTCTTTAAGTACCAAAGCTCCACTAGTGTTTTTATACCATCATTCTACCGTATTTTGTTGGTATGGAACTAAAGTAGCTATTACCAATGTGCACAGAGAGTGGAATTTTAGGTTCCACTTCCATGTGAGTCTTGGAGCCCGATGCATGTGCTCCACTTTAAGCATGTATCTGAATGACTACTACTGTATTTGCAAAGTAAGGAAAAATCAGGTTATCACTGGGTCTTTTAGAAACTAGAAGGACTGGTCATTGTTACCAAGCAAATTTCCAGTAATGGTTCTTAATGCAGGAAGTCAATTCATGTTTTAGGCTTAATTATGAATCAAAGTATTTTTTAACTTTTAACACACTAGGGCAGTGTAGACTCCGGTGGAAAAACCATTAACTACAAAGTCTGTTCCTACATTTTTATGAGTCTTTCAAATCTTATACATTTCTTAAAACAACAAAGTCAGCCTGCTTTCTTAATGAACACAGGACCACCAAGCCCAGGGATGGCACCACCTAAAAGGAGCTGGGCCCACCTCCGTTAATCACTAATTAAGAAAATGCCCTGCAGGTTTGCATACAGTCCAGTGTTATAGAGTAATTTCTCAAGTGAGGTTCGCTCTTCTCAGATGACTTTAGCTTGTGCCAAGCAGACATAAAACTAGCCAGCACACCTGGACTGCTTCAGTGGGCACAGATCCTTTTACATCTGCCTACAGGGCTGACTGTCTCTCCAACACAAACCCTCCAAAAGCAGAGACTGAAGACAGAGGCAGCAAAGGACCTTGAACTTCTCTCTAAATGCCCTGTTTCTCCTAAGACCTCCAACTCTGCTGATGCCCCTTGTGGATGAGAATGTAACGCGACAGACACTAGAATTAATACGATGACTTCTCACTTCCTTCATTTCCCTATGCATCTCAACAGTTCTTTTCTATTAGTTAATCTCACTGAGATCTATTTTCAGTAACAAAGTGCACTCATTTAAAGTATAGAGTGGGGTAAATTTTGAAAAATATTCAACTCTGGCTAGAATACATTTCTATTACCATAAAAGGGTCTTTGGTGTCTTTTAAGGCCATTTTCCTTCTCCACCACCAGGACTCCAGGCAGCCAGTAGCCTCATTTCTGTCACCAGTGATATCTGCTGGTTTTAGACCTCCATGAGAAACGCAGCAGCCCAATGACACTCTGTTACCACAGCCATCTACCACAGAGCTGAGAGGTCATAGGGCAAATGTCCATGCTGTCAGTGGTTGTTCCAGAAACTGCCTTGGGGGCCTTTGCTTAGCAATGTGTTGATGAACCGCTCACTAGGACCGGCATGCTAGCTTTATGAGAGGAATGCTCCCACTTGCCTACCAGAGTTTGTCAGCTCCTTCCTGCAACACAAGTGACAATAGGCTTTTCTTCCGTAATTTACATAGCTTTCTCTGTCTTAATTAAGCGGGGGGGGGGGGAATGGATCCAATTTCCTTTTTCTTTGGACACCACAGGGGCCAGCCTGGTCCTCACAGGTGCCATGGACTGAAATTATCATTTTGGTATCGCTCAAGATTGTAACCTTTTTGCTTGGAGAGTTGTCTCTCGGAGGTTTAGTTTGATGGAAATGGAGCTTTCACCTCTAGTGAGGTGGCTTCACTTAGAATATTATTTTTTATATTTATCCACGTTTTCTGCTTTAGGAGATGCTATTTTCACTTCCGAGGATACCTCCCTGGTTGCTGGATGCTGTACTTGTTTGTATTTCTAACACTTAGAAGGAAAACTAAGGACATTTGCATTTTGTCCTCTTGGAGATTTGTTTCCATTTGTCTCAAGCAACTAGCAGTAGAATTGCAGAGTCACTAGAGGGCATGTTTTAAAAAAATAAAATACTGAAAACATTGTGCTTAAGTTCAAACCACCTGGTTTCCACTTGGATATTTAAAAGAAAGAGATGATCCCGTGAGTCAGAAAGCCCATGAAGGAGTCAAAGATGCCCCATCTCAAAATATAGCAACACACTTGATGATCTCCGGTTGAAACCACGAGAGGCATTATTCCCTAGGAAGGGCCACTTGGCCTGTCTTTCTGCGAATGGCTGGAAAGTGGCCTTGACCACTGGATCCTCTAACTGGGGCTGCAATGAACCTGAACAAACTCTATGAAGTGTCCCTTATTCCACTGGCTTCTACATCCCCACACATTCCTACATGCACCTCAGTAAATGTCTAGGATGGACCTTTCTAGCCATGTGTCCTGTCATTCCTCACAAATCTAATGTTCTTTAGACCTCAGTCTTGTGAAGGGCCCCAGGAGCATCTCAAATTCATTTAAAAATCATTTTTTAAAATGCATAGCAAGGAAGGTATGGCAGCAGGAGCCTGAGACAGCGGGTCACAGTGTGTCTGTCGTCAGGAAGTAGAGCGGATGGGAAGTGGAACTGGGCTATAAAAACCCACTTCCTCCAGCGAGATTTTACCTCTCATGGGGTCCAGTACCCATTGGAAACCAAACATCAAAACACAGGAGCCTATGACATTAAACACAACAGGGGACACCTTTCTCCCCTCTTATTCTCAGAAGAGGAAGGGCATGAGGAGTCCCAACAGAAAATAGAGCACCATGCTGGGATCGGCTGAAGGAAGTGACTGGGAAGGAAAGTTTGCATTTGGTTAGACTGCAGCCTGCCAGCCTCCATATCTCAGAAGCTGCCCTGGGTGAACCCAGGCTCAGGAGTCAGGCTATTCCAGTTCTCAAGAGCCACGACTCTGCAATGCAGCTGGTAGCTGCACAAAAACAAGGCGAGTATGCAGGGAAGACACATTAGCATGGCTATTCATGCCACACAGGTCGTGTTTAGGCAGCCATGTTGATGAGACTTCATGGGTATAACTTAAACATTTCTAAGTGTGGAAGCTCATGGGCCTGAGACCTCAATCCTAGATAAAATAAGTAAATAAATAAATAAACTAACAACTATGGGCAACTAAGAAATTCTGAGAGTGAGAAATAGTTTTCTCCTGGTAGAGCATGCCAGCTGCTTATCCAATATCAAACAGTCGGTCCTAAAAACATACAGACTGAGCAGACTGCATTTGTGTATTTAGGAACACATATGCACATGCATGCAAACACACACATACTCACACCCCACACTACCAACAAGAACAATAAAGACAAAGAGGCCTCCCAGGGGTTCCAATGGATGGAGATAGAGACAGAGACCCACATTCACACCAGAGTAATGGATTGAGCTCCCAAGGTCCAGTCGAAGAGCAGAAGGTGGGAGAAGATGAGCAAAGAAGTTAGGACCGAGAGGGGCTGGACCACCCACTGAGACAGTGTGCCTGATCTAATGGGAGCTCACCAAATCCAGCTGGACCGGGACTGAATGAGCATATGATCAAACTGGATTCTCTAAACGTGGCTGCCAATGAGGGCAGAATGAGAAGCCATCAACAATGACACTAAGACCTATCTCCTCTGCTTGTATTATCTTTTTGGGAACCTAGTCGATTTGGATGCACACCTTCCTAGGCCGGGATGGAGGGGGGAGGGCCTTGGACTTCCCACAGGGCTGGGCACCATGCCCTCTTTTAAGGAAGCAGCGGGGCGGGGGGGGGGGAGCGGGAGGGG
>PVIU01002196.1:153336-166420 GCA_004026605.1 Ondatra zibethicus | reverse complement strand
ATTAATGTGCAAGAAGTCAGGTATTAAATGGGGATAAAAGTCCTTAGCATTCCTGCTGTGTGTTCTCATTTGACTATAATGGTAATCCATGACTAGCTAGATTAACTCAAATACATGCATATCAAATGTAACTAATAGCTTATCCTGTCTTCCTTTTCTACAGCTAACTCCACACTTCCTAGGGAAATTTTCCAGTTCATTATCAAAAACTGATTAAATAATTGGGGTAGGAGCTTTTAAAATGGCTGCATAATTTATGTGTACATGCTAGACAAATAAATAATGGTTCCCTAGGTGTTGAATTAAAAAAAAAAACAAAAACAAAAAACAAGGACCCTGAGTAAAATAATTAACCATTTCAGGGTTCATCAACAAATTAAAGTATCCTATTTCAGAATTTCATGATTACCTAATATGCTCACCAATAATCTTAATTTCAGTCACTTACCACTCTAATAGACTGTCAATTTCAAATGTTACATACTTCTAAGCTTTTGTTTCCAATTTAATGTTTGTGAGAAAATAATATTTATAAAAATATGAATTTATAGAAAAATAAGGGAAATGTTCAAAGTATTTTATAAGGCATCTGACCTATTAAAGCTACTGTGTGTTTCTTCTATTTTGAATTTTATAGCTTACAATGGAGACTAAGCATGCAGGAGGTGGTTGGGGACAGGGCTGACCAGTGGCAGTTGGGCTGAGTCTACCCCAGTGAAACCAAACAAGAGCGCTCCTCTCTCCATAGCAGGATCTCTGTGTTCAGGGCTATTCTTAGCACAGAGACCCACAGCAAAAGCAAATTATGAGTCTCAGTCACTCTCCACACTTGACTGTTTCCCCACACTGCAGAACAAGTGGATGGCAGCCAAAGAGAGACTGAAGAGATGTTGCTCTGGGATGAAGTTACACAACTCTTGAGCGAAAGTCTTCATGTCTTTGGTTTCTCTTCACAGAAGCATATTTGAATATACCGTTTCCTCTTTGAAATCAGAACAGACTCTGACTTCTCTATCTCAGGTTTATTATCCTATCCTGGGCTGTATTCATAGCAAGGAGTCTGCCATCCAGCATAACATTACCTACATCAGGGGCTACACAAGATCTAACTTTCCAACTCATGGAAAGAAAAACCCTTGGAACAGTTGATCCCTCCACTTTCCTCAAATGGAAACAAATAATACAGTAGAAAACACTAAAAAAAAAATACAACAGATCCGTCTGATATAAACATTTCTTTGTCATCATGCCTACTGTACGATGGCCTCCACAGCATCACTTTGAACTTGGCAACTGGCAGCATAAAGAGCTTTAGGTGCTAGTCTCCACACAGTGGAAAGAGGTGACCCATACTAGTTTGAGACCTCAAGTGCAAATTTGGGCTGAGATGAAGACAAGTTTCACTTCTTCAATGTTCAATTAGTGAAGAGTTTACACATGGCACCTCCAGTTCCCCTACTCCCAAACAGTTTACAACCTTGTAACGCAGGCATTGACAACACTACCTTACTATTGTGTGCCAGAGTGACTCAGCTGATGTGCTTGGAACCATCCTGTGTTCACTCAGAAGCTACCTCTCCTGTTGGCAAACACTGCTAATACACAACAGCGATACGCTACAAGGGCAGGCACCCGACAGCTGACCTGGCTCTGGACTTCCCGAGTAGAACAGTTCATTTCCACTGAGCATCCCCTCCTCTTACGTGCAATAAGATTTAGGTTATAGTCTACCAGCTCTCCTAGCCTCTCCTAGCTTTTTTCTTTCATGAAAGTATTTTTTAAAAAGTTATGCATTTTACTCTTGCCTTGTCATTTGCTTCTTAAGGGTCTAAATTAATATAGCATCCATTCACTTCTTCATCTAATCATTAATTAATAAATTCATTCAAGAAATGCTGAGAATAATATTCCTGGTGTGTTATTCTAGGCAAGAGGGATACTGGAGAACAAGACCAAAAAGACTCTTGCACTCAAAAATATCTTCAAAGTGTGTAACTGCTTCTTTTTTTCCATTCTTACTATGCTAGGCACTAAGCTAAGAGAACGTCCACGCCCAATCTTGTTTGCTCTTGATAATAACCATGAAAGGAGGAATCGTTATTCCTGTTCTATGGGTAGGGTAGCAAAGTCCCAGAAAGACCAGGTAGCCAGGGCCTTCCTTGCTAGACGACATGCAGCACCTCCAGGTGGGTAACAGCTCTGAATACTCTTACTTTCTAGCAAGTAAGTACCTCTGAATAGTGACTCTTGCAAAGTCTGGTTCATAGCTTCAATTTAAATGTATCAAAGGAGCAGAGGAGCCATTCATGAAAAAGGGGGTAGAGCTTCGGGAAATTCTTAATCAGGTTAATGACAATATTGTTTAACCCTGGCAAATGAAGTCTCCCACCAGAAGTTTCTAACCCATCTTCACTATTGCCATGAAGACAGAAAGGACAAAGGACCTGCGCATTACAGCTCAGTGCTGGGCAGCAATGGCAGGTAGTCACATCCATGGGGACTTCTCTCAGAGACCAGACAAGTACCTGCTAACAGGTGACACAAACACATACCATAATGTCCAAGGCCAACTATGGTGTCGTCTAAACTTGACTCAACTTCATCGAGGTCCAGAGAAGGATGCGACTGAGGGTCAGGCAGGTTCTCCAAAGTCCGTTCATCTAATTCCTTGTGGAAGGGAATCAATAAATGATGAGAAGCAGACAGAAGGAAACGGCCCTGCCGCAAATGAAGCAACATTCTTCTCCCTTAAGCCTGATAACATTTTCAAACTTTGGGTTGGTAACTCGGGATAAGCAAAACAGCTCTGAAACAGATAGTAGCCTTGAGCGAAGCATTTAACCTCTCAGTTTCTAGGCCATAACTAGGCGAGCCAAGCAAGATAGCCAGGGAGCCAAGTCAAAGGTTCAGGCTCCATCAGCATCTAGAAGCAAGCATCTCTCTCCAACATGCACCCACTGTATCCCACCTAACTTAGCCTCATTCCACTCTTCTCGGTTTCATTTCAAAACTAACTAGCTTGAATAGCTCCCATGTCTCATCAGGATTTACAAGTCCTGAGAGTCTAAGAATTTCAATTTCCTAGAAGACAAATATCTAAGAAATGATGAAGGAATTCATGCTTCAGAAACATAAAAGGTAGGGTCGGAAATGTGTGTTAGTTGGTAGATCGCTTTCCTGGAATAGAAGTCCTATGCTCAATCCCCAGCCCTGTGTAAATGCATGCCAATAATTCCTGCTGGAGAAACTGTCCTAGCTACTGCCCTGTTGACATGAAGAGACACCATGACCAAGGCAACTCTTAATTTGAAATGCATTAATTAGGGCCTTGCTTATAGTCTTAGAGGGTTAGTCCATGATCACCATGACAGCAAGCAGACAGGTATGACAATGGAGCAGTAGCTAAGGGCTTTACATCTTGATCTGCAGGCAGCTGGGAGAGAAAGGAGGGGGGAGAGGGGGAGGAAGGGAAACTGGGCCTCAAGGCCCACTTCCAGGGACACAGTTCCTCCACTAAGGTCACTCCTACTCCAACAAGGCCACACCTCCTAAGGTTAATCTTTCCCTAACTGTTCCACTCTCTGGTGACTAAAGCATTCAAATGTATGAGCCTATGGGGTCGGGGCAGGGTGCAGGTAGGGAGTATTCTCATTCAAACCACCACAGAGGTGGAGGCAGGAACATTAAGTAATCCTGGACTAAATGGCAGGTTTGAGATATTGCCTCAACCAAACAAAACAAAAATTAAGTAAATTAAAAAAAAAAAGGTAAAGTGCCCAAATATATGAATGGGACTTTCAATAGGCCATTTGTAGTTTACTACTTTTTTTTTTACGTGTGTGTGTGTGTGTGTGTGTGTGTGTGTGTGTGTGTGTGTGTGTGTGTGTTTGCAAACTACATGTAATATTGAATTGCCTTATTTTCTCCGATAATCAGCTTTCATGGGGGGAACTATTCCAAGAATGCCTTGTTAAGGAAGAAATTAAATCCAAAGTAATATTAAATGAGTAAGTCCCATGAAGCCAGGCCCCACCGCAGCAAGGCATTTGCGAGAAGGCACTCAGAACGTATTGCCAAGAAGTCTGCTTCCTGTACGGTCTGGTCATTGTTTAAGGAGGTACAGCTGGGTCCAGACTGCAACAGTTCACTGCTGGTTCACAAAGAACCCAAAGAACAAGGAGACTGCGGGATATCAATGCTGCATGCAATCACTGAGATCTCTCTGAAGAGGACAGGATTGCTGGCGCTGCCACTCTTAGGAAGAGAAGCACCTGATTGTTGACCCCCATTCCCAGCACACACTGGAGTCCTGGTCTGCTAAGTGCTTTCACAGAAGCCCAGGTCTAACGCCAGTACAACTGTCCATGCCACGGGGAGAAGGACAGCCTGGGCCTGGGCTTGCCTTGTGTGTGGTAGTATGGGTTTTCTTTGTTTCTTTTGTTTCTAAGCTGCCATCCTCTTAAGAGATCCTCAACATGATTCCACACTCAACTGGGCTTCAAGATTGCAAAACCCCAATTCAGTCAAGCAGAAAACGCCAGTCAAAATAAAAAATCATTGTCAATTAAAGTCTGAAAATAAATCAAGCCACTCCCCTGAATGCCTTAAGGAACTTTCATATCATATGACATACTGGGTTCATTCACTCTCAAAACTGTCCTTCCTATAACTGTTTCTGAGATATATGGGTTCTGGAGACATGGCTCGTGAGGACCTGAATTCAGATCCCTAGCATCTGGATTTAAAAGAAAAAGGCAGATGTTAATCCCAAAGCTAGAGAGGTAGAGACAGTAAGATCCTCAGGGTTTGCTGCCCGGCCAGCATAGTGTGATCAACGAGCTCTAGGTTGAGTGGGAGACATGCTCTCACAAAGTAAGGGAAAGAGAATAGACAGGGAGCCCAAATTTCCCCTCTAGTCTTCACATATATGCACACACATGAACATGCACATACATCCAACAAACACACTCTCCACAGTGAAGCACAGAGGAGTTTGCTCCAGCCTGGCAAGAGAGAAAGAAGGAATCGAGAGCAGAGCTGCAATGAAATTAGAAAGAAATGAAGCTATCAAAATGGAGAGAAGAGGAGCAAGGAAATGCATTTGAAGACAGGTGCATTTTTCTTTTATCGGGTTTTCTTTCAACCTCTTACATCTGATTAATCCAGTTTCTGTCATAATTTTATTTCATCCTTTTTAGTTCAACAATGCCTTTCCCCGAGATGATGAAAACCCTTCAGGCCTCTGCAAAGTGTTTAGCTTCTTCCTTTGTTCTGTGAATATCATTAAGCCTGTCTCCTGCTTGTGCCTGTGAGTATGATGAAGTCTTGCCTCTTCCCTGCCTGGCTGCCCTGCTCCCCCCTCCGCTTGGGGTGAACAAGAAAGTCTTCCCCTCAGGTCATGCCTCCTTTTCTTCCATTCCCATTAAATGATTTTTTTTCCTCTAAAGAGATAAGAGATCTATTCAGTGGTGCCATTCCAGTTCTTCCTTAATCTAGAGGAGGATGGTCATGTTCAGGAGTCCCGCTTTCTGCCCCTGATTAATGGGATGTAATTCTTGGTCAGCAGCATCAGAAGCACAGCAGAGCTTATTAGAGATCTGACAGCCCAGCCCCTAACTCAGACCAATAGAACCAGAATCAAGACGTGTCCCATAAGTCACAGAATTTAGAAGGAATTTAGAAGAGAGCCAGCTTGTTTGTGGACCTGAGAAGTCAGAAGGTTTTCCCAAAGACAAAGGGACCTCTGAAAGAGAGAAGGGCACTAACAATGGATCACCTATTGCTCCTATGCTGCCATGTGATGTGGGAAGTCCTTCTGTATATGTGTTGCTTTTAGTGGTTGATGAATAAAGCTGCTTTGGCCAATGGTTTTGCAGAATAAAGCCAGGCAGGAAATCTGAACAGAGATATAAAGAGAGAGTAGGCGGGGTCAGGGAGATGCCATGTAGCAACAGAAGCAGACAGATGCTGGAACCTTACCAGTAGGCCACAGCCTTGTGGTGATACACAGATTAATAGAAATGGATTAATTTAAGATGTAAGAGCTAGCTAGGAATATGCCTAAGTTATTGGCTAAACAGAGTTTTAATTAACATAGTTTCTGTGTGACTATTCAAGTCTGGGTGGCCGGGAAGCAAACGAGCAGTCTGAGTCTCCAGCCATGCTAACAATGCCCCTATCCGTATACAAACTCAGGAAACGATGAGATATTGAACATAAGAACCTACTGTTCTCAGAAGATCTTGTCTATTTCCCTTTCCCAGGGGAATCTATATATGTTTCTCTTAGGGTTCTCCTTGTTGCTTAGCTTCTCTGTGGACTATAGGCTCTACAGTTGGTATCTACTTATGAGTACTCACATACCATGCTTGCCTTTCTGGGTCTGGGTTACCACACTCAGAATGGATTTTTCTAGTTCCATCCATTTGCATGCAAATTTCAAGATGCTGGACAGTGCAGGAACCAGCACAGGACTACACTAGCCATGTGGGTGACAGTTGTTATGGCTGGAGCAGACTATGGAGCCACTGGCAGTGAGACCAGGATTTATCCCTACTGCTTGTTCTGGCTTTTTGGAACCCATTCTCATACCTTTCTCAGCCTAGATATGGGGGGAGGCCTTGGCCCTGCCTCAAAGCAATGTGCTAGACTTTGTTGACTCCCCATGGGAAGCCTTACCCTCTCTGAGGAGGGGATGGGGGGTGGGGTGGGGAGGAAGTAGGAAGGAACAGTAGGAGGGGAGGGAGTAGGAACTGGGATTGGTATGTAAAATGAGAAAAGATAGTTTTCTAAAAACTAAAATAAGAACCTATTGTTCCTATGCTGCCACGCTGACAATGCTCCTATCCACACACACTCAGAAAACACTCCTGAGAAGTTCCGCACCAGAGACAGTGGGACTAAACCTCAGTAAACGCAAAGAATGAACCAAAATCTTTAGCCAGGACAGGACTGTGTGTGCGTGTGTGTACACACTTGAGCGCATGCACACACACACACACTACTTGCTGAGAGAAAGGAAAGTATGAGGGTCAATCTTACTTGTCCACTGGATGAGATTTAGAATCACTATGGAAACACACTTCTGGGTTGCCTATGTAAGTGCTGGCAGAAAAGCTGACTGAAGAAGGAAGAGCTACTCTGAAGGTGGGCAGCATCAGCCCACAGGCTGGGTTCCTAGGCTGGCTGAAAGGAGAAAGTCAGCTGGGCAACAACAGTCCCATGTGTCCTGAGTGCAGATGCAACGTCCTTGCCATCACAACTCCTCGGCCATTATGGACTAGACTTTCAAATTACGAGTTCCTCAAAACTCTTCCCCAAAGCAAAACCCTCCATAAGTTGCTTGTGGCGGGAATTTTGTCACGGCATCAAGAAAAGTGACTCGCCCAGGAAGTCACAGGGGATGCATGCTGGGAACAACAGGATCTTTGTGCGACCTCTTCCTTAATCTGAGCTGGGCCAAACTGAAGATGCTTTCTCTGTCTCCATGTTCTGTGTGATAACATGTGGATAACAAAAGCTCTTCAGGTTCTGCCTGACATGTAGCCTTGAGATCATCGCTATTACCTTAATATCCCAATTTGCAGAGATTAGCAAAAGGCTTTGGCTTCCACAGCTGTTCAGCTACACCATGTGTCATACAGTGTTCTCAGACTACTGGCAACACCAAACACCAAGATGATTATCTTAAAGGGTCAAAGAATAAAAGCAAACAGGTGAAGTAGATTATCAGTCACTAATACAAAAGCTCTTACTTTTTATTTGCCATATGATAAAATAAAATAAAAGCAGGGCTTGGTGTGGCTTTACATGCCTTTAATTTCAGCACCTGAGAGGCTGAGGCAGGAGGCTCATGAGTTTCAGGCCAGTCTGAGACACATAGTAAGGCCCTCTCTGGAAGGAAGGAAAGAAGGGAAGGAGAGAGGGAGAAGGGAAGGAAGGGAATGAAGGAGGGAGGCCATTTGGGCATCTTAATACAAAAAAAAAAAGATCATATCTGGTTCTCAAGCTCCAGTCTTAGCAAAGAAATGTCTCTTATCTCAAGGGTTCCTGGCATTCCAGAAATAACCACCCCAATTTATTTTGGTGGTTGAGCAAGCAATTTGAACACATTAACAAACACAGAATCTTCATAACCCTATCAGCTTGGGAATGCCTGGTTTTCAGTCTTATATGGACAAAGTAGAGCCAGGGACAAAGACCTCCTACCGCAGGCCATCTTCACAGTGCCCAGGAGAGTCTGGGGTGCTGAAGCAAGGCACTCAGTTTTCCTGAGGGCATGGGTACTTCCATACTGGTGGCATAAAGACTCTTCTCTTAGTTGAGACCTGATCCTGTTGCTGACCCCGTGTCCTTTCGGTCAGAAATTCTTTACTTGCCAGATCCACAAGCAGGGAAGACCTCCCTCACAGTTTCCCAAGTCTCTGAGACCAGGGACAGATGCCACAAATGGCTTCACTAAAAATGGAGGCACCAGAAAGGTGGAACGCTGGGTAAGACTGAGCATTTATCATCAGCATCTTTTAGTATCTTTTGGTCAGCTCCATATGCAGGAGGAGACCCATAAGGTCACAGAGGAGACCAGGCTACTGTGGGATCCAACTTTGGACTATCTGATCCTCTAAATACTTGAGGAAGATAGATGAGCATTGTCTTGCTCAGAGAGAGACAGAAAACAAGTGTTCTTAGGTCTTACTCTTCTAAGAGAAATATTTGTTCAGGCTTCTGCATGGCCCAGGGTTTGAAGGCCTCTAGTAACTAAGCTAAGCCACAGAATTTACAGCACTAAGGTTCAGGGCATTGCTTGACAGTCTCAAGAGTTGGTTCTCTCTGTTCAAGGAAAGCATCTCAGATGCAGAGATCTCCTCTGGGTGAACACCATAAAGTTTTTCCGCCCCAATGAATGTGCTGTGTGAGGTTGATGTCAACTGTCCCATATGACCCCTCATATAGACTACCTTAGTATCAGATCCTACCACCAAGGCCCAGAGAGACAGTCTCCACCATGAATGAAAACAGTATTTGCCACACAGAGATTTCAAGTGCAGAAGTACAGAAGGAGGGTCCCACAAATCTATTTATTCATTATCAGATATCTGTGGTAGTTCTTCAGTTTGAATGACGTTCTTATCACAATGCATGATGATATGGATAAGAGACAGAAAATAAAGGGTTAAAAGATAAAAGTAAGACAAAAAGGAATTGACAGGCTAGAGAGGTAAAACACACAGGATAGAAGTGAAAATCAGATGTGTGCATATTTGTTCTATTAATTAATCATCTTAACCATAATCTCTGCATTCAGTGAAATTCAGTTGTCTTGTAAACAGTAGCCACTTGCTAGGTGATGGCAGAATCAACTGGTTCACTTCTGGATGTAAGCTGCTTTGCGTTAGGGTTGCTATCAGCTGTGGGCTTACTAACGGAGCCCTCCCTGAATTGGGCCAAGTTTTCCTGGGGGTTCTCTACCCTTTTCCTACATATTTAGCTTGATGGATCTGAGGAACCCAAAGCAAGAAAACATTCCATGTGAACATGAAATAGATATGCTTACATGGGGCACACCAACTCTTAGAGGTTCAAACTTCTGGAATCTTGAGTCTTGCACCTGCTTGCTATTTTCTTTATATTTTTCTTCCACAATCTTTCTGTAAATTTAATGTGAATGTATAAAAATCAGTACAAAATGTTTAAGTCATATCTATAGTATACAAACAAGCATGATCACTGTTTTAACAGGCAGACCGGGTTATCAGGAAGTCAAACTATCAGGTCTGTCCCACATGGTGCAGCACCCTAAATGATTCTCTCTTTTTAAAATTTCAAGTGAAATTGCTTTTCCAAAGCACACCCAATTAAGCTATAGCTCCTTAGTCAACCCTGGAATCCCTGGAATATCAGGAGAAGATAACACTCGGCCCTGAGCATCCTGACTGTGAAGACGCTGCTACCCCAAGGTCTGAGATTTATTCTGCTTCGTGATGAGCTTCATGATACAGGACAATGGAGGCACATGTCAGGGAATGTGTGAGCCCTGTGGAAGTGGCAACAGATCCACTGTCCACGCAGCTTTCAACTCTCCAATACCATATTATTAGTCTCCATGACGTGTGACAGACTTCTAGGACTTAGGATTCCTTTTGTCTAATATGCCCACCTCTCTCCAAAAGCCACTATAATTCTTTACTTCCACAAGCTTCAGTTTTTATACTACATAATAACTGAGATTATGCACAGTGTTGGCATGTCTCAATGACATTAAATAAAATATATGGCCCCTCCAGAATCCTAGAAACAATGATCAAAATTCTAATTCAACTAATTTATAAAATTAGACCAAATAGCAACAATATTAGTATATTATGTGGGGTATTTATGCAATTCTTTTGCCTATAAATAATTTTAATTTGTATAATGATTTTAATATGCATGTAAAATATTACATTTGCCTTTTTTATGTCTTCCTTTCAGATTGACTCCCCCATTTACATTCAACCAATGACATGAATTTTGCTACCTCAGAGACATTAACATTACTTGCATTTAGACACAGATTTGAAGCTCTGAGTTTATGTAATGACTCAAATAATTTCAGGGCATATATTTCCTCAGTTAGACCCACAATTAGTGGTTTATAGGAACCAGCATGCTTTGGCTCTCAACAACAGACTGCACACAAATCTTCCCAACTGAACAACCCATAATATAACCGGGTAACCTGAAACTGGCCATGATAAGAACATTTACCCGACAGAGATCAGCAAACAAATGAGCTGCCTTCCAACCCAAAGATGCTCATTAACCATTCTTCACAATCGTACTGCCTCTGACTTCACTGTGATGAACTGCACCCTCAAACAGTGAGCCGAAGCAGGCCTTTCTCCCTTAAGTTGCTTCTTTCAGGACACTTTATCAAACCATGGGAAAAGTAATGAAGACAGACTAAATTGCAAAGCTGTCTGTTCGGCTTCTTGATGGGATAGGTCCGAGCGTCAGCAGCCAGTGAGGTTTCTTTTAGAGCCTGCCCACATTTTCATCACTGGCAACCTCCCTACCTTTCAGTCTGCCTTCACACAGGCCTGAACACCTGATGCAAACAGTACTTGACATCCAATCTCTGGCTCGGGAATCTTGTTTGGGGGGGCAGGTGAATGAAGGCATAAGTGATCATGTGTGCCTTGGTTTTGGCTTTTGCTTTCTTGCATGACTTCTTTTAGAGCACTGTTAAGCAGCGCAGGGCACGGGGCACCCAAAGGAAAGGCCGCTTACTTCAGCTTCCTGCCTTTCTCATCAGCGGCCTGCAGCTTCCTCAGCCGCATCCTTTCCCTTGGAGACATTTTCTGCACTTCAGACAGAGCTTGCAGAGTCTGCAGGTGAATCTTTTTCTGCCTAGAAGTAATAAACATTCCCCAACATGCAACTCATACCAAACATGCTCAGAAAAAAAATAAACAAATATCTTACAGAAGTATCATTGCTCTATGGAGAGAGCAGCAGCATCTCAGGGCAGACCAGGAAAATCTAATAAACTCCAAGTGGGTAATGAGCCAATAAGGACTGGAGTTAATCAGCATTATTTTTCAAATTAGATTTCTGCTTAAAAGCAAATTGTGTACTTTCCAAATTTCTGCTCATTTCATTGCCTATGGCTGGCTTTTATAATGGAAGACAAATTAGGATCTTGGCTTTAGAGAGTAAATAGGCCGCCAGAGTCACTCGTCTCTGGGCATTATTAGCTCACAGTCTTTGGAAAGATGGTGACTCCTACCTCTGCCACCCATGCTCTCTGTAGCCAGGGGCCGAAAGAGGACCCAGGTTTCTACCTCTGTAAAGAGCAGGCTCTGTCACAGTGAGTATCATGTGGGATAAGTATGCGCACTGCCCAAGGGTGGCATTATAACAACTGTATGCGCACTGCCCAAGGGTGGCATTATAACAACTGTATGCGCACTGCCCAAGGGCGGCATTATAACAACTGTATGCGCACTGCCCAAGGGTGGCATTATAACAACTGTATTTTCTTGAACGGCTTATATTCTGGGCTAACTCCCATAGACATTTTATGGTAGTGTGGTCCAGTGGGTAAATGTGAAGGTTAATAACACTCCCTAGGCTCAAATCGTAGCTCCGGGATTACACGCCGCTTGCCTTTTGGAGGTTATGGAATCTCTGTGTAACTTTGAAAGGGAACATTGCCACCTACTTCATAGGGGTATCCTTCATTTATTGAAGAACCTCTTTTTGTTAAGTTGAAGAAAGCACTCACACTAAACAAGGATGACAAGGCCTGAGGCTACATTCCCAGTGACCTCTCCTCCGGTCCCCAATTTGCTAGGGACAAATACTTCAGAAGGCTCTTTGTCCTCAGCTTATTTCTTAAGAAACACTGTGAGAAACTGAATATCATCCAGACCAGAGTGGCCCAGGAAGGGACAATTTATCAGGAATATGCACCTCCTTATTTTGTAAGACTTAGTGAACTCCCCCTGAAACATAACCAGAGATCTTGAAAATAAAGGGGACTATTTGAAATCAATATTTTAGTGTGAAGTGCCCTCCAGACAATTGATTTCCAGGGTGCCATTGATTGTAAACTGTGCTAGGCAATCTGTCCCACAACTGCTGTGCAAAATGATAGCTAAAACAAACTTGCTATTTTAAAAATAAGATAACCTCTATTCTCACACCTCTACTTAATAAACAAAAATAAAACTTAGACTTTCTTGAAAGAATGGGTAGTAACACAAGAAAATAATCGTATTAGAAACTTGTCTATAAATTTACCCCAAGGGACCTTACCAGGTGCACATTTGTTAGGTGGACTGTGAGGCTGGGAAAATAAATAGGACAGTCAAGAAACTGCTGGGGTGTGTCAGAGGAGAGTGTCTACACTGTGGTGTGTGTGTGTGTGTGTCAGAGGAGAGAGTCTGCACTGGGGTGTGTGTGTGTGTCAGAGGAGAGTGTCTACACTGTGGTGTGTGTGTGTGTCAGAGGAGTGTCTGCACTGGTGTGTGTGTGTGTGTGTGTGTATGTGTCAGAGGAGAGTGTCTCTGCTGGTGTGTGTGTGTGTCAGAGGAGAGTGTCT
>PVIU01002196.1:36392-153236 GCA_004026605.1 Ondatra zibethicus | reverse complement strand
TTTCTGATAGAAGACTCATTAGAAGAAACATTCCTAAATGTCTGCGATACTCGCTTCTCTATGCCATCACAGGGTAATGTGGCGCTGCCCTGCAGATATGTGAGCTGTGTGGAGGTTTAGACACTCAGGGTTTCAGCCTGTGATCACCCAGGACAAATGGCTCTTGAATGACACAATACCAAAGCTTCTTAATTTCTTGGCAAGATTTAAGTGCAATCTAGGATGCCCCACACAGTCAGCTTAGTGCTAATAGATTTTTAAAGACTGATGCACTTAGCATTTACACGGGATAGGCTTGTTAAAAATAAAGCAATTACTTACATGGCATTAATTATATGAACTGCATCCTTCTGACAAACCGAGTTCTTGCCTTCCAGTGTCGCATCTGAATATTTACACATCAGGTGCTGAAATGAAGGAAATCCAGCACGGTCTTAGAACCCCTTTCCAGCAATGGAAGAGCACGGGGGGCCCACGTGCCTTCCTGACACAGCAAAGCAGTGAGATAAAGCTCACAGCAGCTCTTTCTCTCTCCAAAGGGCTAAATTAGACGGTGTTGCGGGTTGTGTGAGAAGATCCCCCAGAAGGAGCTCCTGCCTTCTTCTCTAACTTCACCTTATCTTTGTCTCTCTGTCCTCACTCATTCCCCGGGATGCACCAACAAGCCTTCCCTCTGCTCCAGGAATACTCATCTCTCAGCCTTTAACAGTCAGTGTCAACCCTCTCACCCCAACAAGATGGACGTTAGGCAAATGAGACACTTAGCTAAGATACAAGATTCAAAGGTGTAACCCAGACCTCAGCAAGCAGTGGAGGTACTTCCTTAATACACAGCAGCAGCATCTGTGAAATCAAAATCAATTTCCAAAGCCATGAAGAATAGGATTCCAAATGCTTACAGACAAGACCAAACCCTGAACCTGAGCAACTACACCCCGCATGCCTCTCACCAATCTTGGCCTCGTTGGAGTTTGTTTTTAAATTTTTATATTTTGCTATCAGGGTGATAATGATTCTGAAATACTGCAGAGCTAGAAATGGCTCAGCAGTACAGAGCACTGGCTGCCCTTCCAGAGAACCCTGGTTTGTTTTTCTGCCCCCGCATGGCAGATCATAAATGTCTGTGACTCCAGTTCAGGGGGATCTGATGCCCTCTTCAAGTCTCCTCCTTAGACTGTTTACATGGCTGGCTGCCTCTTCCTGCTGTTAAGATGGTGTCGACTCCTATGACTACCAAAAAGCCCTTATCTCCTTTCTTCTTTGTTCTTGTTAGCATTTTCATGTTCCTTACATTTCCTCGGCCACTGAATTCTTACTGGAGCAGTCAAACGTCTGCAGAGCAGGCCATGCCTGCCCCTTTCTTTTTAGCCTCCCTGGGGTCAGCACTGCACCTCATGGCTCTCACTGTTGTCTTTGCTTCGTCTGGATTTAGATCTTACCCCACTGGTGAAAAGTAGGCACCCGTTACAAAGCAGGTGACCTGGTGGTTCCTGTTAGACTTACTCATAACAGAGGAAACTTGCTGAGGAGCTAGCAAATGCCTGAGAGGTTCATAAAAGATAAAAGCCTTGGAGAGAACAGCTAGCTTCTTACACCCTAGACAGATCCTCTGTCTAATCAAGCTCTCTAACACG
The DNA here is from genome assembly GCA_004026605.1 of Ondatra zibethicus. Lineage (NCBI taxonomy): Eukaryota > Metazoa > Chordata > Mammalia > Rodentia > Cricetidae > Ondatra > Ondatra zibethicus. The sequence continues at coordinate 151,602 of PVIU01002196.1, read as the reverse complement.
AAGGAAAAGAAGAGACACCTAGTCAATTAAAGACGCTAAGTCGTGTCCTAAGGAGGGAATAATAATAGCTCAATGAAAATCCCAGATTTATATATTATTAGCAGTATATTCCTGTTAACAGGGATGGATTTCAAAGTGTTCAGGTAAGATCTGTCAATCTCAGAGCCACTGGGTAGATAATGATTTTAGGCAGAAAATTAGAACTCCAGCTTCACATATCTCGTGGCATCATGCAACCAGGGTTTGTGTAGCCTGCTTTGCAGAGAGATTTTCCCAGTGTTCCTCTTGGCTTCGCTGAAGTCCTGCTTTCCTCCTTTCTGGCTGATTCTTTTTGATATATATAATTCATTTTATTTTTTTTGGAAAAAGGAAACAAACTATCTTTTGTTCATTTTACATACTAATCCCAGTTCCCACTCCCTCCCACCCTCCTATTCCTTCCACCTCATCCCCCCATCTGCCACTCCTCAGAGAGGGTAAGGCACATTGCTTTGGGGAAGGTCCAAGGCCCTCCCTATTATATCCAGGCTGAGCAAGAGAATCCAAAGAGAATAGGTTCCCAAAAAAGACAGTACAAGCAGTAGGGATAAATCCTGGTGCCAGTACCAGTGGCTCCACAGTCTTCCCCAGCCATGCAACTGTCAACCACATTCAGAGGGTCTAGTTTGGTCCTATGCTGGTTCCTTCCCTGTCCTGCTGGAGCTGGTGAGCTCCCATTAGCTCAGATAAACTGTTTCAGTGGGTGTCCCTGTCATGGTCTTGACTTCTTTGCTCATATTCTCATTCCTCCCACTCTTCAACTGGACTTGGGAACTCAGCCCAGTGCTCCACTGTAGCTCTCTGCCTCTGTTTCCATTAGTAGTTAGATGAAGGTTCTATGGTGACATTTAAGATATTCCTCAATCTGACTACAGGGCAAGGCCAGCACGGGCACCCTCTCCTCTATTGCTTAGGGTCTTAGCTGGGGTCATCCTTGTGGATTCCTGGAAAATTCTCTAGTGCCAGGTTTCTTGCTAGCCCCATAATGGCTCCTTCAATCAAAATATCTCTTTTCTTGCTCTCATCTCTGTCCTTCCTCCATCTCTTCTATCTCATAATCTCAATTTCTCCTCCCCCTCCCTTTTTTCTCTCCTCTTCCTCTTCTGCCCTCCCTTCTCCCCCACCCCCATGCTCACAATTTTCCGACTGATTCTTAACCATATCTGAGTCCCACAGCATAACCTTGAGACACAGAATGGTGGGTGGCCCTGATGCCACTCTCATTTCCAGTACCTGAAGGTGCTCTTTGATGTAAGGGACTTTTAAAACTTCTATAGCAGATGGTCTCAAGGAAGGACTCTTGTTCAACATGCTGTAATATTCAAAAGAAAATTACTTTTCAAATGAACAAAAACATAAGATCATTTCAAACACAGGAATGAAACTTCAATGGCCTCTCATTCAGACTTGCTGCCATACCATTCCATGATGGTGTTCAGTTCTCGTGAGAATCTCTCGGGGAGTGAAGGTGTGTCGCCTTCAACAATATTTAAAACCACAGACAAGAAACTAGAACCAGCAAACGCGTGATCCATGCAACACATCTCATATAAAATGCATGCCAGTGACCTGCAGACAAAAATCAAAACATTTAAACAAAGAACAAACATCCCATATAAAATTTGCCCATCAAGGCAAACCTCACAGATATTGGGGCATTAGCTTGTTGTAAACACCACTCTGGGCTGCCATTTGTCATAAGGTTCACACATTCCAGGTTAGGGGCATGAGGATTAGAAATGTTAGGTAGGAAGAACAGAGATATGAAAGAAACACAGAGACATAGGATAGTACCAGGAGGGCATCTCAGCATTCTGAATGCTGAATTTGCCCACATTTATTTTCCATACACTTTCATATCTCAATAGAAAACGGTGGAAGAAGGTAAAAGACTGCTTTAACATGACACAAAGGACAACCAGAGCAGTTACTTGTTTCAATACTTGAGACAACAAGCCATTATTTCCTGAGTAAAGTATTTGATGTTTGGGCAGGAATGTGCAGTGAACACACCCTAGACCAAGTATCCTGTAGGCAGCCACCCACTTTGTCAAACCTCCTATTTTAGATAAGGAGCATAGGAGAATGCTTGGATTTTATGACCTATGGTCATGGTGGAACAGATCCACCTCTATGAGCCATTTTAATGTCCAAAACACCAAGTAACCACACCCTAGGTCAGGATATCTTGTTTTGTAGCCACAACTTTGAAAGACTAAAAATAAGCTCAAACTCTCTGACCTCCAGACAAGGTGGAACAGGCTCACATCTGTGTGTGTCCTGATATTAGATCCAATGTACCAGCATTGATTTGCGTTTGTTTACAGACTGCCTATTCTCCATGAAAAACCTGAACCCAAAAGACAGACAGACAGATAGAGACACACACACACAGAGGGAAACACACATACATAGGGACACATAGGCACACACATATGCATGTAGGCATGCTGCACACAAATCCAAGACCCAACAAAGGATGGAGTACAGAGAGAGACCTGAACACTACTCTTTCAAAAGGAAAAATAAACAATCCAATAGTGGTGCGGGAGAATTGTCTGTATTCTGTCAATCATGATTTAAATAAACACTGATTGGCCATTAGCCAGGATGTATAGGTGGGACAACCAGACAGGAAGTAGAGGCGGAGCAAGGAGAATAGGAGAATTCTGGGAAACAGGAAGCTCTCTCAGCAGTCCTCCCCAAACCACCTAAGAAGCAGGATGTGACCTGCCCCACTGAGAAAGGTACTGAGCCATGTGGCTAACATAGATAAGAATAATGGGCTATATAAGTTATAAGAGCTAATACGAAGCCTGATCTAATGGGCCAATCAGTTTTATAACCTATGTAGACTCTCTGTGTGATTCTTTGGGACCTAATGACTGTGGGACCTGGTGGGAGGACAGAAACCAAACCAGACCCTCATGCTACACAATAGCAAAATGTCTGTACAGAGTAAAGTGTCTAAGATTTGATTAATGTAGCTGGGAATTTTTTAATTAGCTCCTGTGAAAGACAAATAAAGTGAGGCTGCATATTACCTGCCTAAGGTAGTTTCTGAAAGCTATGTATGCAGAATGAAATTTTAATTTATCAGCCTGACCTGCCCTCTGTGTGTGCTGTGCATGTTGAAAAGCAAACTGGCATTATTTACTCATTCCCTGAATAGAATCCATCTGCAGGTTGAAAGGGAGGGAAACTATTTGCTGCTCACATTAAAATATCTAACTCTCCCTTGGGGACCATGAAACAGGAACTCAGACTCAGAGATCAGCCCAACTCTGAGGTGGAATCACCGTGCCAAGTGGTCACCTCTGAACCGGTCACCTCTGAGCTGGCAGGAACATGTTCTTAATGGTTCCACATTACAATGAAAATGACCATGACCTTCCCTGACCTCAGTATTAAGAAACAATAGGCTGTTTTTATCTTATGGGCATTGTGAATGATGTAACAGCCAGATTCCTCTTTTCATAGAGGTTTTCTAAAAGACGAAAAAAATGAGTTTGTAGTAGAGTGTTTATAAGCTATATGTTATATAGCTTCTGACAGAGCATTTAGTAAGGGGAGAGTATATATAAATAAACACATGAACACAGAATTTATTCCATGATTTCTTATGGAAGTGCACACATAAAAGAGAATTCTGAATATGCACACTGAAAATGGTTCTGTTCTAATAAGCAACAGCAACACTAAAGCTTTCTAGTTGACTACAAAGCACTTTCATGTATATCACAACAGAACTCTGACCTCCCCAGTGAAATGGAGCCAAAATCAGATATTTGTTTCCAACTCATAGATGAGGAAACTGACTGTGAGAAGCTAAATGAATTGGTCAAGGTGATACAGTAGTAAATGGTAGAACTGACTCTTGATTAAAGCATTTTCTGTCCAAACTCTTTTAGAAAGAAAGACAATATCAGAAGCAGTTACACAGCACTGACTAGAGTAGCAATATCAGCATAAATATTATAAATCAAAATATTTGAAGCTCAATCTATTTTGTGTCCATCTTTAAGAGTATCAAATGGTACCTTACATAGGAATTTTAATATACTTAGATTTCTGCATCCAGGATGATAAATTTCTTCAAATAAATATAAAACAATGAGATTTTTAGAAAAATAAAAACAGAGTGTTTATGTCAGCAGGAAAGCACTAAACACATTCAGGAAGGGAGTTCTTCTAATAAAGAAAAATGATCCTAGGCAGAAACAAGCAATGCTAGAACAAATAAACAACAGTAAAGAAACACTCTGTGAATATGCATAAATAGACATTAATATTACACAACAGTATAGATAATATCTTGCTGAGTGAAAAATTGTATGTAATAAAGTATATGGCAGGACAACACAAAAGACAAAAAAGGACAAGACTTGAAGTGCTTTCAGTTCCTTCTGCAACTGAGAAAGAAGTCATAATGACATTTTTACCAGACAGTAATAAGGATGCATGTTGTATTTTCTAAAGTTATCATTGAAAGATAAGATAACACAGAAGCAAAACAAGCTAAAGGAAGAAAAATCAACTACCAAATTTTAAACTAAAAGGAAGAAATAAAATAAAAATGAAAACAAAACAAATGGGACATGGAGAGATTAAACATAGTTTAACTACAAACATAGTTACTCTAACTGTCATAGTAAAATAGTTCAATTGAAAAAGGCTTATCAGACTAGATTAAAAAAAGAATGCTCTCCAAATAATGGTGTAGGATGTCCTTCTGACTATGTGTTGCTTTCATTGGTTGAATAAAGAAACTGCCTTGGCCTTTTGATAGGGCAGAACTTAGCTAGGCGGGGAAGACAGAACAGAATGCTGGGAGGAAGGCAGGCAGAGAGAGCTGCCATGGAGCCTCCAGGTCAGACATGCTGAATCTTTCCCGGTAAGCCACGATCTTATGGTGAACACAGATTAATAGTAATGGGTTATATCAAGATGTGAGAGTTGGCCAAGAAGAGGCTAGATATAATGAGCCAGGCAGTAATTTAATTAATACAATTTCTGTGTGGTTATTTCGGGGGTTAAGCTAGCTGGGCGGTGGGACATGGACCGCTCACCTCATTACTGCAAAATAACCTTGAGTATCTGACCTTGAGAAAGTCTGACAGAGTTGTATGCACAGAGCCAGTGAGACACCTTAGCAGGTGAAGGTGCCTGCGGCCAAGCCTGATGGCATGATTTCAATCGCAGTGACCTAGCCAGAAGAAGGGAACCAGCTCCTGAGGTTTCCCCCGACTGCCACATTCACACCATGACATGCCCACTCTCCACAAATAAATAAAAATTCAAAGGACAAAGATATTTCATGCAAGCACTTGCCAAAATACTGCTAGTATAGGTATACTCGTATCTCACGAAACAGGCTTTGAGGTAAGGATCACTATTAAGATTAACATGAGACTGAGCTCCCAAGGTCTAGTCGAAGGGCAGAAGGTGGGAGAAGAGGAGCAAGGAAGTTAGGGCCGTGAGGGGCTGGTCCACCTACTGAGACAGTGTGCCTGAACTAATGGGAGTGCACCAAATCCAGCTGGCCTGGGACTGAACGAGCATATGATCAAACCAGACTCTCTGAATGTGGCGGCCAATGGGGGCAGACTGAGAAGCCATCAACAATGACACCAGGACCTATCTCTTCTGCATGAATTACCTTTTTGGGAACCTAGTCTTTTTGGATGCACACCTTCCTAGGCCGGGATGGAGGGGGGTGGGCCTTGGACTTCCAACAGAGCAGGGCACCATGCCCCCTTTTAAGGAAGAAGGGGGAGGGAGGAAGGATGGGGGGTAGCGGGAGGGGGCTGGGAGAAGGGGAAGAAATGTAAAAATTTTATTTTTTTTGAATGGAAAAAATAAAAATAATAAAATTTTAAAAATTAACATGAGAGATTAATAAAGAAACCAAGCTATCAGGAGTATATGATAACTTTAAATGTGCATGCATCAAATGTGTGTGAGAGCATGTATATGAGAGAGAACAGAATTAAAGCTCAATCATGGTGTTTCATAATCATTCAATAGCTAACAGAACACACAGATATCAAAATCAATAAGGATGGAGAAAATATATACAATAACTCAAATTGACAAGTTGCTATTAGGGAACCCTATAATGATAAAATTCAGATTATTTTCAAGAACTCACGAACCATATATCAACACTGGCTATACACAAGGTCACAGACAAGTTTCAGTGAGTTCAAGAATCAAAATCTTGAGATCATGTTCTCTGACAACAGAGCAAGTAAGCTAGATATTAAAAATGAGAAGAGGGAAGATAGGAGAGGTGGTGCAGGCGCAGGTGCAGGTGCAGGTGAGCTGGGGCCCCTGAGGGTATAAGAACAGGAGAACTGGCCCCGCCCTTGCTACCTGCTTCATTGGGTGAGCTAGCCTGGGCAACTCTGGAGCGCTCACCTTGGTGGTGAGGATGAGGGAGACCAACCCTACTACCACCCAGGCCCAGAACCAGGGCTGTGAGTTGGCCCACAGCATCTATGATCTGCTGGAGCATGTGAAGGGGCCAGTCCTGCAGATCCAAAGCAGCAGGATCTCCATGACACAGAGCAACAACAGGATATCCACGAAGAGTCCCAGCGAGGGCCCAGTATTGATGGTGTAGCAGAAGCCAGAGGCATCAAGCCAGACTAATGACTCAATGGAATGAACACTTGCAAGTAAAATGTATGGAGTAAATGGTATATTGTGTGACTCACTGGGCCATGCTACAGTTTCCATGACGAGGTATTTTTTACTTTTAAATTATGTTTTATTTTATTTTGGCGGGGGGGGGGATGCAAGGGCAGAGGGCAGATACAAAGGGACAGGGAGATGAATAAGACTGGGATGCATGATTTGAACTCCACAAAGAATCAATAAAAAGTTTTTAAAAAACCAAAATAAATAAAAAAGGACAGGTGGAGGGGAGAAGAAATCTCCAACAGTTAGCCAGGCGGTGGTGGCGCATGCCTTTAATCCCAGCACTCGAAAGGCAGAGGCAGGCAGATCTCTATGAGTTCGAGGCCAGCCTGGTCTACAAGAGCTAGTTCCAGGACAGGCTCCGGAGCTACAGAGAAACCCTGTCTCGAAAAAACTAAACAAAAGAAAGAAAGGAAGGAAGGAAGGAAAGAAGGAAGGAAGGAAGGAAGAACATCTCCAACATCTTAGAAATTAGGAAACACACATTTAAATTCCTTAGATTAAACAGGAAATAAACATCTAAAGTCCTTGGATTAAACAGGAAAGCTTACTGAATGAAGCTGTAACAAAATTGTAAGTATCAGATATATAAGGAGATAAAAGTTTAAATCTATGACCTAAGTCAAACTTGATAATTTAAGAAATATATATCAAAATAGGGGCAGGGTTCTAGGGGTGAAGAGGCAGGGTACAGGATCAACAAAACAAATTTTCTTTGAAAATGTTTTGAGACAATGCTTTGTATGCAAAAGAAAGATAAAGAAAAGACACTCACATGAAAGAAAGGTTAGAAAAAGAGCTTCTTTTTTAAAAAAGATTTATTTATTTATTATGTATACAGTGTTCTGTCTGCATGTCTGCCTGCAGGCTAGAAGAGGGTGCCAGATCTCATCACAGATGGTTGCTGGGAATTGAACTCAGGACCTCCTGAAGAGCAGCTAGTGCTTTTAACCGCTGAGCCATCTCTCCAGCCCTAGATAAATATTTTCAACAGCAGGAAAAAAAAAGACAATAGCTTGCTAAATAGACATGCTGTCAAACAGTCTTCTAAACATTTATGTTTTCATACATAAACTAACGCTGCCCTCAATCAGAGAGAAGCTTCTCTTTACAGTGGACAGCAGTTAGTGCAGAGGTTCATAATTGGCCAAAGAGCTGAGAAGAAGTGACTGCTAGGCATCCAGTCCTCAATGGGACTTCTATGTCAACCACCCACCAGAGCTCAGGGGATGCCACAGGAAGGGGCAGAAGAACGTCAGAGCTGGAGGAGGGGAAGGGGTGCTATGAAATGATGTCCTCTGGACATGACGTGGCCACTGCCCACAGAAATTCACTAAAGCTAGGGTTAGTTGCACAAGAGCAAGGCAAGAAGATCTGTCAACAGTCCAACATGCAGCATTAATTGGATGCAGTGGGTAACCAAGGGGGGGGGATGAGATGTGGGCTACCTGAGGAAAGTTGGAGAGGGAAGTTGGAGGTGGATATAATTAAGTTACATTGTTTACATGTATAGGACAGTCAAAGAATAAATAACGATTCTATTTTTAAAAAGACAATAAAAGTAGAATGTATAAAAACAAGAAAATTGAATAGAGCTCTAACAAGACTAATAAGAAAACCAAGGAGGAAAAAACACATCAAAAATCACAGGAGTGGGGAAAGGCGTAACACTGCAGACTTCACGCATCTCAGAAAAAGGCACAGGAAGGTGCCTCCATGAGTCAAGCACTTGCTGTGCCACCATGAGGCTATGAGCCTGGGTCACCAGCCCCCACGAAAGAGCTGGGCATAGAATCACGATCTGTAACTGCAGTGCTGGGGAAGTGAAGGATTCCTGAGGCTTGCTGTTGCCAGTCAAGTCAAAATGGCAAGTCCCAGATTCAGTGAGAGACCCTGCCTTAAACCATAAAGTGGAGAGATGATATACCTACTGTCAGTCTTAGACCTCCATATACATCTCACATGGCCAAGTATTAGACAATGTTAGAGCAGCATTTATGAGCACGTTTCCCTCAAATAAATTGACAGTTCAGATGAAATTGTCTTTTAAATATAGTATATCAAACTGACATAAGAAAAAAAACAAAACACTCCCTATCTTATTTAATTGCTCCCTATTACCTAAATAATAAAATTGAGTTTCAAAAATATCTGTGGTTCTTACTATCAAATTCTTCTAAACATTTTATTGAATGACTCATACTAATCTAACTCAATCTGTTCGTGTTATAAAGTCAGAAAAATATAGATAGTAAAAAATAACAAATGCATTATACGAAATAAAAATTATAAATTTTCTTGTGATTATACATTTTAAACCCCCAATACATACACACACACCACAAATAGAATATTATGATATATTTAAAAGGTCCATATCATTTTTGTTTTGTTTTGTTTTTTGAGGCAGGGTTTCTCTGTAGCTTTGCTGTCCTGGAACGAGCTCTTGTAGCCCAGGCTGGCATCAAACTCACAGAGATACGCCTGCCTCTGCCTCCCGAGTGCTGGGATTAAAGGCGTGCACCACCACCGCCCAGCTCAAAGGTCCATATCATTAACAAGTGATTTTTATTTCAGGAATATGGTATTGATCTAAGATTTACATAGCCAATCGATAAAAACTAGAAGAAACAAAAGAAAAACTGTAACATCACCTTCACATATTTGGAAAAAGTGGGCTGGAGAGATGGCTCAGCCATTAAAGGCTAAGCTCATGACAGACTGGGATAAAACATTTCACTCAATAGTCAACATTCATCTGTAGTTTTATAAAGAAGAATAGACAAGAATTCTCAACAGAAGAATCTCAAATGGCCAAAGTATACTTTAGGAAATGTTCAACATCCTTAGCCATCACGGAAATGCAAATTAAAACAACTCTGAGATACCAATCTACAGCTGTCAGAATGGCTAAGATCAAAAACACCAATGACAGCTTATGCTGGAGAGAATATGGAGTAAGGGGAACACTCATCCATTGCTGGTGGGAATGCAAACTTGTACAACCACTTTGGAAATCAGTATGGTAATTTCTCAGAAAATTGGGAATCAACCTATCTCAGGACCCAGCAATACCACTCTTGGGCATATACCCAAAAGATGCTCAATCATACTACAAAGATATTTGTTCAACTATATTCATAGTAGCATTATTTGTAATAGCCAGAACCTGGAAACAACCTAGATGCCCCTCAACCAAAGAATGGAAAAAAGTGGTACATTTACACATTAGAGTACTACTCAGTGGTAAAAAGCAATGACATCTTGAATTTTGCATGCAAATGGATGCAGCTAGAAAACACTGTCCTGAATGAGGTAACCCAGATGGAAAAAGATGAAATGGTATGTACTCACTCATAAGTAGATACTAGCTATAAGCAAAGGATATTGAGCTTAAAATTCATGATCCTAGAGAAGCTAATAAGGTGAACCCTAAGAAAAAACATATATAGATTCACCTGGAAAATCAACATAGACAAGATTGCCTGACAAAATTGGGAGCATAGGGGTGGGGGAAAAGGGAGGGTAGAAGGGAAAGACAAGGGGGGAAGGGGTGGGGCAAGGAGAACTTGAGGGAATGGGATAGAAGAGATGGAGGAAGGACAGAGATGAGATCAAGGAGAGAGATATTTTGTTTGAGGGAGCCATTATAAGATTAGCAAGAAACCTAGCTCTAGAGAAATTCTCAGGAATCCACAAGGATGACCCCAGCTAAGACCCTAAGCAATAGAGCAGAGGGTGCCCAAACTGGCCTCGCCCTGTAGTCAGACTGATGAGTATCTTAAATATCAACATAGAACCTTCATCCAGCAACTGAAGAAAAAAGAGGCAGAGACCCACACTGAAGACATGGACTGAGCTCCCAAGTCCAATTGAAGAGTAGGAGGAGTGAGAATATGAGCAAAGAAGTCAAGACCATGATGGGCACACCCATTAAAACAGTCTACTTAAACTAATGGGAGCTCACCAACTCCAGCCGAACGGGGAAGGAACCAGCATAGGACCAAACTAGTCACTCTGAATGTGGTTGACAGTTGCATGGCTGGAGCAGACTGAGGGGCCATTGGCAGTGGCACCAGGATTTATCCCTACTGCTTGTACTGGCGTTTTGGGAGCCCATTCTCTTTGGATGGATACCTTGCTCAGCCTAGATATAGTAGGGAGGGCCTTGGACCTTCCCCAAAGCAATGTGCTTTACCCTCTCTGAAGAGCAGATGGGGGTGGGGTGGAGGGGAAGGTGGAGGGAATGGGAGGAGATGAGGGAGTGGGAACTTGGATTGGTATGTATTATGAAAAAAATAGTTTGTTTTCTTTTTTAAAAAATAAATTCTTTAAAGAGGAAAAAAAGAAGAATGGACAGTGGAAGAAATCCATATTTCTATTTGTAGAGTTTTAAAATATAAATCAAAAATATACTTATTGGTAAAATACTGAAGTTTACAATTTTCTAAAATTGGGATCAAGATAAGAATCAATATATCTTATCTATACTACAGGAAATGAATATCTAGGACAATAAGGTTAGAAAAATTAATTGTAAAGATAAGCTAAGAATATTAAGTTATCATTAATCATGCCAAAATGACTAAGTACATGCAAACCCTAGAATACTCTAAAAACCTTTGGTAATAACAAACAAACTCAGCAAGCCTGCTAGATACAAAGGTTGTTCTTGTCTCTAAGTTGGCAAAAAAAAGAGCACTTTTTTAATGAAATTAATTGTGCCACTTACACTGGCATCACAAAATGTCAAATATCTAGAAATAAACCTAGTAAGAAGTGTGCCAGATCCTACAATGTCAGCCATGATATAGTGATAAGGGAAATTAATTGTCAAAAGGCAAGAGAGGCAGAAGGAAAGATAGATGCACTCACACTGGAAGTTTTAGTAAGAGGAAGATATCAATTTCCTAAAATAATCTACAGACCCAATGCAATAGTGGTCAGAATCTTACTAGGTTTGAGTTCTTACACAGGATTGATAACATGACTTTCAATTTAAATGAAAATGCTACCAAAAGAGTTTATTTAACAATTTATTCCTGCCAGGCGGTGGTGGCGTATGCCTTTAATCCCAGCACTTGGTAGGCAGAGGCAGGCAGATCTCTGTGAGTTCGAGGCCAGCCTGGTCTACAAGAGCTAGTTCCAGGACAGGCTCCAAAGCCACAGAGAAACCCTGTCTCGAAAATCAAAAAAAAAAAATTCATTGCTTATAAGAGTGCAGTAATGGCAAAGAAGAAAGGAAGATGAGTGAAGCAAAAGAGAACAGTTTTCTAAGGACATGCAAATTCTATCACTTGATTAAGGCAAGGGTAAACATTACTGCATAGGAAAAGAGAGAGAGAAAGTGGGTAAAGATCTTCAACAGATACTAAATGATCAAAACTCACAAGATGCTCAACAATATTAAACATCAGAGGAATTCAAATGAGCACCCCAGGGTTGTAATTCTGCATGCTCCTAGAATGGCTAAAACCTGACAAGATCAAATCAGTATTTGTTATGCTAGGAATAAAAGTTTTTAAGAAAAAAAAGAGAGAGAGAAGTTGAAAGAACAAAGCCATACAAACCCCACCTCACTCTATCAGATCAGAAGGGCTGGGTGGGAACAACAGTCTCTGCCTTAGTCAGTGCTCTATGGCTGTGCAGAGACGCCATGACTATGGTAACTTTTATAAAGGAAAGCATTTAACTGGGACTTGCTTACAGTTCAGAAGTTTAGTCTATTGTCAGCATGGCAGAAAGCATGGGTGCATGTCAGCAGACATGATGCTGGGGAGTAGTTGAAAGTTCTACATGTGGTTCAGCAGGCAGAGAAAGACACTGGGCCTGACATGAGCATTTGAAATCCCAAAACACACTCCCAGTGACACACTTCCTCCAACAAGGTCACAACTATTCCAACAAGACCACACTTCTTAATCTCTCTCAAGTAGGGCCACTTCCTGATGAGCAAACATTCAAATATATGAGCCTATAGAGACCATTCTTATTATTCTACCACAATCTCTGATCTAGGACATCTTGAGCTGTAATGGAATCAGAGTGGTGAATGTCTTTACCAATAACACAAATGGTTACCATGACACCAATGAAACTGATAGTTGAAAACTTAATGTCTACCATGAGCTAAATCTACTTTTCTTTACACACACACACACACAGAGAGAGAGAGAGAGAGAGAGAGAGAGAGAGAGAGAGAGAGAGAGAGAGAGAGAGAGCAACAGAGACAGGCAGAGAGAGAGAGAGAGATACAGACACCATACATGTATTTCTGTGTATATGTCTATGTGTTGCTGGTGTGTATGTGTGTGCAAGTGCCTGTAGAGGCCCAAAGCTGACATGGGTTATCTTCCTCAATTGCTCCGCACTTTGTTTATTGAGGTAGGGTTCTCTCACTTGAACCAGAGCTCACTGATCTGATGATCTAGCTAGCCAACTTGCTCCAGGGATACCTTGTGTCTGCCTCCCAAGTGCTGAGCTTACAGGTGACCTCCATGATACCCAGCTGTTTACACAGGTTCTAGGGATCCGAACCTGAGTGCCCATGCTTGCAAAGCAAGCACTTTATCCACTGAGCCATTGCCACAATCCTTCCTTACATATTTTAACTCACTGAATTAGCCTCACAACTATTAGTATAATTGCAACTGGGTCAGGTAAGTGGTTCAGGGTACCATCCATACTGAGCAGGTGGTAGAACTAGGATTGCAACCCTGACTGCCTGCCTACACAGACATGAGCTCTGTGTCAATCTGCCTCTCTATGTTGCATCTATCTGAGCATTTCGGATGCTCATTAGAAGCTGTTGAGTTAGAAATTGGGGCTGGCTCCAACAGAGCCTTTCAGATAGGGTTTGGCTTCAAATTACTTCAGGAGCTTATATGGAATTGTAATCCACCTTTAATGATTGCTGAGGCCTTAGGCAACAGCACACAGGGCATCTGATCAAGGTAAATACAGGGTATGCTGTGAGACCCTGTGGGAAAGGGAAAGGAGGGCCATCAGCATGGATTTCGATTTTGCATGGCTTAGAAGCAAACAGGGATTAGATAGAGGTCTATGAACTGTGAGCACATCACAAAATAAACCCTGGTGTTGTGGAGCCCTAACTCCACCTGAGCCATGCTTGGTGAATTCATTAAGGTTATAAAATGATGCACAATTGCTTTGCTAAACAGATGATGGAATAATTAGATCCACAGTCTGATTAAGTAACCAAAGAGTATTGATGTGACTACTCTTTTATGGAAATCCTCTTAGTTACACTTCAAGCATGCTGGTTTTTCTTTACTCAGATCACTTTGATCTACTGCTATGTGCTTGTGCTTGAATGCGCAGAGGCTTCATTTATCAGCCAGGAACTTCTAGAAAATAACCTGCAGTGCTACTGTGCACACAGAAGAATTAGGTGCTAGCAAAAGAAATATGAGACAATGTGACTGGAATAACTTCTATGGCATTTGGGGTCAAAGATGTATTGATTGTCCAGTCATAGATTTTAAAACCTATCTTCTGGATGTGTTGTTTATTCTGATAACTGTATCTGCATCTATCTATGCTTTTATTTTCTCTAATTTCCAACCAGATATTTTTATATGACACTTACAGCACCTCCTAACTCCCATCCTTTTCAAGACAGAAAGCACATTTTGGAAAGCAGAAGTAGAGAAATACACACACACACACCACACAGTGTAGGAGGTTCTTCTGTTCAAGTGTTGCTTTCATTGGTTAACAAATAAAGAAACTGCCTTGGCCTAGCTGATAGGGGCAGAACTTAGGTAGGCATGGAAAACAGAACTGAATGTTGCGAGAAGAAAGCAGAGTGAGAGAGAAGCCATGGATCCTCCACCTGAGATGGACACCGGTTCGAATCTCCGGTAAGCCACTGCCATGTGGCGATACACAGATTAATGGAGATAGGTTAAACTAATATGGAAGAGTTAGCCAATAAGAAGTTAGAGATAATGGCCAAGCAGTGTTTTAATTAATACAATTTCTGTGTGGTTATTCCGGGTGTAAGCTAGCCGGGCGGCCAGGACAAACAAGGGCCCACTCCTTGCAACACGCACACACACCAAGTGCATTTTATTTTGAGGTCTGTGATTTGCATTCCTTTCTTTTTCCAAAATATATCCAACTTAGAAGAGCTAAACATACATATCCTAAGGGATCAAACTGTACGAAGTGAAAGGAGAAGTAGGGATCAGGTAGATGTGAGACATACCCCACCCTAAATCTCCCAAGTTGCCATCTGCCCAGGTTGCCAGACCTAGAGAGAGGGTTTCCAAGCATGCAGTCATAATGAATCGCAAATGGAACGACAACTGCCTTGCCACTGTGTAGCTAAAGTTACTCCTTTACAGATTCTCCAGGCCCTCAAGCAGAAAACTGCCACAGCGTGCATGACCATGGTGTGCTGGGAAATCTTATCATCATTTAAGTACTATTTCCATTTGATGTGATTGAGAGGCACTCTGACGTTTTCATGAGAAAGGTACGTATAGAAAGAGCTACAGGCAGTCAAGGGCTGGGGAGAGAGGGAGATTCAATCTTCCCCAAGGACTACTCTCCTGATAAGTTAACCAGCTCCAAGTATGAGCAGCACTAAATGGGCTCAGTGGATTTTAGACACGCATTATAACAATAATAATTATAAAAGAAGAGGTCATGAACTTCGGAATAGGGGTTTATAGGAGGAGTTAGAGGGTGCAGGAAAGATGGAAATAATGTAATAAAGTACTAATATATGAAACTCTCAAAAAAATTAATATTTAAAAAGCATACATAATAACTACAGTTAAATGTATAGAGAAAGAAATAAAAAGTTAATACAAGAGGAATGGGCTTCCCATTTAGTGTATTTAGTATATAATAACCTAAATAACTCTTAGAATTGAAAATTAGCATAAACTGCCCAGGTATAATGAAACTTAAAAAGATAAAACATACAGGTCTTTCACTTGCTTGGTTAGAGTTACCCCAAGACATTTTATATTGTTTGTGGCTATTGTGAAGGGTGTTGTTTCCCTGATTGCTTTCTCGGCCCTCTTTTCATTTGTATATAAGAGGGCTGCTAATTTTTTCTAGCTATTCTTGCCAACCAGCCACTTTGCTGAAAGTGTTTATCAGCTATAGGAGCTCCCTGGTAGAATTTTGGGGGTTGCTTATGCATACTGTCATATCATTTGCAAAGAGTAATACTTTGACTTCTTCCTTTCCAGTTAATATACACTTGATCTCCTTTTGTTGTCTTATTGTTCCAGCTAAAATTTTGAGTACTATGTTGAATAGGTATGGAGAGAGTGAACAGCCTTGTCCTGTTCCTGATTTCAGTGCAATTGCTTTGAGTTTCTCTCCATTAAATGTAATCTGTCAGCTTGCTGTATATTGCTTTTGTTATATTTATGTTTCTTGTATCCCTGATCTCTATAAGGATATTTTCTTTTATTAAAAAAGAAAACAAACTATCTTTTTTCATTTTATATACCAATCCCAGTTCCTACTACCTCCCCTCCTCCCATCCTCTCCTCAGAGAGGGTAAGGCGCATTGCTGAGGTCCAAGGCCCTCCCTACTATATCCAGGCTGAGCAAAGTATCTACCTAAGAGAACAGATTTCAAAAAAGCCAGTACAAGCAATAGGGATAAAATCCTGGTGCCACTGCCAGTGGCCCCGCAGTCTGCCCCAGCCATGCAACTGTCACCCACATTCAGAGGGACTAGTTTGGATCTATGTTGTTCCCTTCCCTGTCCCGCTGGAGTTGGTGAGCTCCCATTAGCTCAGGTAAACAGTTTCAGTGGGTGTCCCCAGCATGCTCTTGACCTCTTTGCTCATATTCTCATTCCTCCCACTCTTCAACTGGACTTTGGGAGCTCAGTCCAGTGCTCCAATGTTTCCATCAGTTGCTGGACAAAGGTTCTATTGTGATATTTAAGATATTTGTTGCAAGAGGCATCAGTCTGACTACAGCGCAAGGTCAGTTCAGGCCCCCTCTCCTCTTCTCTGTCCTTCTTCCATCTTGAGTATTCCATTCCCTCAAGTTCTCCTCACCCCTCCCCTTCTCCCCTAGTCTTCCCCTTCCACTCTCCCTGCTCCTACCACCCCATGCTCCCAATTTTGTCAGAAGATCTTGTCTATTTCCCCTTTCCAGGTGGATATATGTATCTTTTTTCCTTAGCGTTTGGCTGGTTTCTTAGCTTCTCTAGGAGCATGAACTATAAGCTCAATATCTTTTGCTTTACAGCTAGTAACCACTTATAAGTGAGTACAGACCATGTTCATCATTCTGGGTGTGGGTTACCTCACTCAGGATGATTTTTTTCCAGTTCCATACATTCGCATGCAAATTTCAAACAATAAGACAACAAAAGGAGATCAAGGAGATTCAAATTGGAAAGGAAGAAGTCAAACTTTAATTATTTGTAGATGACAGGATAATATACATAAGTGACCCCAAAAAAACTCTATTAGGAAACTTTCAAAACTGATAAATACCTTCAGTAATGTGGCAGGATACAAGATCAACTCAAAAAAACAGTAACCCTCCTACATACAAATGATAAATAAGCTGAGAAAGAAATCAGAGAAACATCAGCCTTCACAATAGCCACAAATAACATAAAATATCTTGGAGTAACACTAATCAAAGAAGTGAAAGACTTATTTGACAAAAACTTTAAGTCTTTAAAGAAAGAAATTGAAGAATATACCATAAAATGGAAAGATCTCCCATGCTCTTGGACAGGTAGGATCAACATAATAAAAATGGCAATCCTACCAAAAGCAATCTATAGATTCAATGCAATCCCCATCAAAATCCCAACACAATTCTTCACAGACCTTGAAAGAACAATAATCAACCTCATATGGAAAAAAAACCTAGGATAGTGAAAACAATCCTGTACAATAAAGGAACTTCTGGAGGTATCATCATCCCTGACATCAAGCTCTAATATAGAGCTACAGTAATAAAAACAGCTTGGTATTGGCATAAAAAAGAGAGAATGACCAATGGAATGAAATTGAAGACCCAGATATTAATCCACACACCTATGAACACCTGATATTTGACAAAGAAGCTAAAATATACAATGAAAAAAGAAAGCATCTTCAACAAATGGTGCTGGTACAACTGGATGTCAACATGTAGAAGAATGAAAATAGATCCATATCTATCCCCTTGCACAAAACTCAAGTCCAAATGGATTAAAGACCTAAATTAAGTCCAACCACATTGACCCTGATAGAAGAGAAAGTGGGAAGTAGCCTTCAATGCATGGGCACAGGAGTCCACTTCCTAAATACAACACCAGTAGCACAGACACTGAGAGCAACAATAAATAAATGGGACCTCCTGAAACTGAGAAGCTTCTGTAAAGCAAAGGACACAGTCAATAAGACAAAAAGGCAGCCTACTGAATGGGAAAAGATCTTCACCAACCCCACATCAGACAGAGGACTGGTCTCCAAATTATATAAAGAACTCAAGAAATTAGAAATCAAAATTCCAAATAACCCATTAAAAATGGGGTACACAACTAAACAGAGAATTCTCAACAGAAGAATTTCAAATGGCCTAAAGATAATTAAGGAAATGTTCAGCATCTTTAATCATCAGGGAAATGCAAATCAAAACAACTCTGAGGTACCCTTACACCAGTCAGAATGGCTAAGATCAAAAACACCAATGATAGCTTATGCTGGAAAGGATGTAGAGTTAGAGGAACACTCCTCCATTGCTTGTGGGAATGCAAACTTGTACAAACACTTTGGAAATCAGTATGGCAGTTTCTCAGAAAATTGGAATCAGCCTACCTCAGGACCCAGTAATACCACTCTTGAGCATCTACCCAAAAGATGCTCAATAATACTACAAGGACATTTGTTCAACTATGTTCATAGCAGCATTATTTGTAATAGCCAGAACCTGGAAACAACCTAAATGCCCCTCAACCAAAGAATATATTTTTAAAAAGTGGCACATTTACACATTAGAGTACTACTCAGTGGTTAAAAACAATGACATGTGCAAGATTTTTATCATGAAGGGGTGTTGGGTTTGGCAAAGGATTTTTGCAACATCTAATGAAATGATCATGTGGCTCTTTTCTTTCAGCTGTTTATATGGTGGGTTGCATTGACATATTTTCATATGTTGAACCATCCCTGAATCTCTAGGATGAAGCCCACTTAATCATAGTGGATCTTTTTGATATGTTCTTGGATTCTGTTTGCAACTATTTTATTAAGTATTTTTTGCATCAATGATCATGAGGGAAATTGGTCTGTAATTCACTCTTTTTCTTTGTTGAGTCTTTGTGTGGTTTGGGTACCAGGGTAACTATGGCCTCACAAGAACTTCACATCTTTGAAGAAAGAATTTGGAAAATATATCAGAAGATGAAAAGACCTCCTATGCTCATGGATCAGTAGGATTAACATAGTAAAAATGGCCATCTTACTAAAAGCAATCTACAGGTTCAATACAATCCCCATCAAAATTCCAACACAAATCTTCACAGATCTTGAAAGAATAATACTCAACGTGAACAGGGAAAAAAAAGCAGGATAGCTTCAACAACCCTGTATAATAAAAGATCTACTAGAATTTATCACCATCCCTGATCTCAAGCTTTACTACAGAGGTATAGTATTAAAAACAGCATGGTATTGGCATTAAAAAAAGGCACGTGGGTCAATGGAATCACACTGAAGACCCAGACACAAATTCACACACCTATGGATAATTGATTTTTGACAAAAAAGCCAAAATTATACAATGGAAAAATAGAAAGCATCTTCAACAAATGGTGCTGGAACAACTTGATGTTGACATGTAGAATATCTATCACCCCGCACAAATCTCAAGTCCAAGTTGATCAAAGACTGCAACATAAATCCAGTTACACTGAACTCGATAGAACAGAAAGTGGAAATAACCTTGGATGCATTGGCACAGGAGACAAATTCCTGAATTGACCACCAGTAGCACAGACATTACGATCAACAACAAATGGGACTTAATGAAACTGAAACGCTTCTGTAAGCAGAGAACACTGTCAATAGAACAAAACAGCAGTCTGCACAATAGGAAAAGATCTTCATCAACCTCACATCTGACAGAGGGCTGATCTCCAAAATATATGAAACAACATAGGTATCCCTCAACCAAGGAATGGATAAAGAAAATGTGGTACATTTACACAATGGATTATTACTCAGCTGTAAAAAACAATGATATCATGAAATTTGTAGGTAAATGAATGGAACTAAAAAAAAAAATTCTGATTGAGGAAACCTAGACCCAGAAAGAAAAAATGGTAGGTACTCACTCATAAGTGGATATTAGATGTAAAGTAAAGGATAACCATGCTACAATCCACAGACCCAGAGAGGCTAGGTAACAAGGAGGGCCCAAGGGCTAGGGATGCATGGATCTCCCTGGGAAGGGGAAAATAGAAGAGATCTCCTGGGTAGACTGGGGGTGGGTGGGGATGGAATCTTGAGGGATCAGGTTAGGGGATAGATCGGGGAGGAGAATACTGAAAGAGATGATTGGAAAGGCGGGGCATTTTGGGGTCAGATTGAAACCTGATACAAGGAAAACTCCCATCTACAAGGATGGCCCCAGCTAAGACTCTTAGTAATAGTAGATATGTAGCCTGAACTTGCCATCTCCTGTGATCAGATTGGCCACTACCCCAATTGTCATAAGAGAGTCTTCAGCTAGTAACTGATGGAAACAGATAAGAGACCCACACCCAAACATTAGGCCAAGCTCAGGGAATCCTACTGAAGAGAGGGAGGAAGGATTGTATGAGCCAGAGGGGTCATAGACATCACAAGAAAACTACGGAAAGAACTAACTTGGCTCATAGGAACTCACAGAGTCTGAACTGACAACCACGGAGTCTACATGGGAGGCTTTCTACATATATGCAACAGTTGTGTAGCTTGGTCTACTTGTGGGACTCCTAATAATAGAAGCAGGACAGGGGCTGTCCCTAACATTTTGGCTGGCTCTTGGGAACCTATTCCTCATACTCAGTCTTAATACAAGGGGAGGAGCTTAGTCCTACCTAACTTGATATGCTATGCTTTGTTGATGATACCCATGGAAGGCGGAGGCCGGCACCTTTCTGAGAAGAAACAAAGGAGGAATTGATGGGAGTGTGGGAGGAGGGGAAAGGAGGAGGGAATGGTAGGGGAGGAGGGAGGAGAAACTGCAGCTGGGATGTAAAATAAATAATTAAAAATAAATTTTAATTTAATTTTTAAAAAAAATTAAAAAGATAAAACGTAACAGGTGACAATGGCTACCTGAAATGCTTTGGACACAGGTATATAGCAGTAGTTACCACGGGTCACCAGGTACTGAAGCTCCTGTGAAAGCTTCTCATATGTCCAGTGCCTGCTGGAAGCACCAGAGAGGTGGGTTAAATGCTGACCCTGAGCATCCAGGAGGAGATGCAGCTAGACAGGAAGCACAGTTTCTAGACTGTTGCTGAACTTCCACCCAAAACAGGGAAACTAGGGAGTAAAGGCAAAAGTCCTGGGTCACATGTTTTTAACACTTAATTGAAAACTTGTAACCTTGAACTTCAAAGTACAAGTAGATGAAGAAAATAGCCTGAGGGGTGGGGTATCTATGTGAGGAGAAGCCAAGGGAAGAAAGTGACCAAGTGACTAAAGAGCCTGAAAACCAACCAAGGAAGCCCACCAGCAGATGCCCGTCAGAGTACAATGGGCCCATTTAAGAGGAGCAACTGGGCTGGGATGAAAATTCAGCCAGTAAAAAGCACATTGCTTTGTAAACACGGGGACCCAATTTTAATCCTTCCAGAACCCACATCTAAACAACAAAACCAAAACCAAACAAACATCAAATGTGATGAAAAGCCTGCTTGAAATAGCAGCACTGAGGAAATAAAGATGGGCAGACTCTTGGGGCTGGTACAGCCTACTCTAAAAATATAAGGTGGTTGGCACAATAGGAATGACAGCCACAGTTGGGAACGACAGCCATGATTTACTGGTGCATGAACACACACACACACACACACAGAGAGAGAGAGAGAGAGAGAGAGAGAGAGAGAGAGAGAGAGAGAGAGAGAGAGAGAATGAGAAAACGAGGAGTAAGGAGGAAGAAAGATTGACTGACGAGCAGTTGAAACCAGCGGGGCTCTTCTCAAGGCCAAGGCTGGATAAGTACAGGGTAAAGCCTGAAGCAGCTGAGTGAGCAACTCAACAGAAGCCCCTTTCCTGATTACATGCAAACAAGAGCCACACGGGGGTACTGAGCACTTAAAATTCGGTGACTATGATCAAGAAAAACAGCCACTCCTTCCACCATGTCCTCCTAATATACGTGTCTTAAAGAACAATTATAGAAAAAAAAACAGGGCTTGGATGAATTTTCTTCTGCTTGTAAAAGCTCCGAATATTCTCTTGCATAATTTCTAGTGTTTGAAGATGATCTGGCCTTTCTGGTCCCCTCCATGATACCAGCATGTACTCTACAGGAATTTGACAAATGGAAGACCAAAGTTAATAACCATGGGAGAGAGAAAGAAGGAAGAGGAGCAGCATAAGAAAAACTGGCTGGAAGACAGAATTTTTTCATCTTCAAATATAAACACTCTACACAAACTTAGTCTCTAGAAAAGGACCATGTGGTGTGCAGTGGAGAAGAGATGGGCAAAGGAGATAATAATAAGGCACCCTTCCATTCCCAACTGCTCTCCATGCACTCCTCTGCCCATTAAGGATGGATTTGGCAACAGCCCCCACTGCTTATGGTTCCAGCTGCTTTACTCATTTTATGAAGTCCCCCAGAGCTCTTTTAAGATGGAGTGAACATGAGAAGTAGGAGGATGTGCCCGGTTAGAGAAAATCTCCCTCTTTAGTCTATTCCAACCTTCCCTTCCAGTATATTTCCTATAGCTCAGCCTGGTACTCTTAAGATGGATCCTTCACAAGGATGACTACTGTTCTTTCCACACAGCCCTTTTCCCTTCACATATGGGTTAGTGCACCCTCCCCCACTGTTGCTGGAGCTGGCAGGTGACTTTCTTCAGCCAATGTAGCATGGAAGCTCTAAAGACTGAATGAAAGGTTTTACATAGTGCGAGCTCAGCACAGCCCTTGCTTGTTCATTTTCTGGCATTCAATGACACCATTTGCTCAGTACAGCCTGAACCCTGAAACTGGGGAGAGCCTTGGAGTAGAGCCCCCTCTAAAAGAAAGCAGACCAGACTGCAGAGGAACCATTTGTTTTCTGGTGAATGAAACAGAAGCAGACATGGAAGCGAAATTGGCAGCTTTTATCCCAAGGCCGCAGCTGACATCCACAGCCTTCTGAGGAGCTGCGGAAGAAAACTCCAGGGAAAAGAGGCCCATTTCACTTGCCCTTAGCCCAAGCAGTTCCTAGAAAGGTTCGAAATCAGGCTGTTGGTAGGTTGGGGTACTATCTAGGGGAGTCGGCATGGGTGTGATTACTGTTCTCCAGTGAGGACATGTCCTTGGGCCATGTAGAACAGGCAGGTGCTGGTTCTGAGATCACGAAAGCCTGGGTCCATATTAAGCACAAACTGGCCTCCACCAGTGCGATTCCCATAACCATTCTTCCCATTTAAATATCACCAAATAAGCACAGAGCCCCATATCAGAGAGCAGGAAATAAGATCGACAGAAAGATATGGCTTCATTTCTGCTTACTTACAGAACCACCCCCCCCAAAACACTGTCTTTTCCCCTGAAAACTAGGTACTAACTATTCACAGTTGAATCAACTTAAAGAACCCAGTCGAAGAACACAAGCCATATTTACATTTCTCCTATGGTAAAATAGTTCTTAACAAACACTTACACACATCAGCCGTGTCAAAGCATGGTTCTTAATGACCCTTCTTATTGTAACTTTCCAAATAACTGTTTTTCAACTTTTGGAACCATGTCATCTTTTGAGAGCCACTTCCTATACTTGAATGCTATAAATATACCCAGCAGGTCTAACAGATTACAGAAGGAAGGTAAGGCTGCATACAGGCAAGTGTTAACAGATGAAAATGTAATTAGTATTAGACTAATTCTTTTTTAAAGTGCTATAAATATAGTATGTCCCACTATTAGTGCTAAAGCAAAGCATCTATAAATTATTCATATGTACCCCAAGTCCCAAGAAAATATTGCCCAGTACATAGATGCTACCCACTCAGAGGCTGAAATGGGTTCCCAGCTCGTGCAATCTAATTTTCCTGAGTGTGTCCCTAAGATCACTTGTCACACTTCTCTATCTGCACTATAATTAATAGTTCTCCCATATTTGTTCCACTTTAGGCTTGGCAGCCGAAATTTCATTACTAGATAAGCCTGTTTTGATTTAGATACAAGCAAAGTAATTACTAAATTCATAATAAAGTGGTTATTTGGGATCAAGATGCTGATACATTCTCAGCTCACACTTGCTGAGTAGTTTATAATCACGGTTGGGGACTGATCCAACACCGGGATAGATTTTGTGTGTGTTAGGTACTTCTGTAGCCACAAAACACCACAGGGATACTGCTTGATATTCTTATCATTTTCCATGTAATACAAGGACAGTTTGTAAAAAAAAGTGGAATGGGCACAGATGAAGTGAAGAAGAGGATTTGTTTCCCTTGGGGTTCTACTGCCTCCATTTCCTGGGAGTCATCCCTCTGATCTGGCAAAAAGGTGTGGACACCTGTCTAAAGGAATTAGGCATATTGCCACATATCTTCCCTGAAACTTACACAATGGCTTTCTGAACTTTCTGTTCCTAACCAGATGGAATGGCATAACAACTTAAGATGACATAGTCATAAGTCATAAAGACATTACATATTCAAATCTATTTTTATTCATCTGTTTATTTTACATCCCAGCTACAGCCTCCCCCCATCCTTCCCTCCAAGTTCCTTTCCTCCTTTTTCCCCCCAACCCTATTTGAATTTATTTTAAAATCCACAGTATTTTAAAAGTTAAGTGTGAAGAGAGAGGTGGGTAGGTAACTAACAGTCACTGCAAAGCCCAGAACTGCTATCTTTGAGCTGAAAACGGAATCACAAAATGAGCAAGGTTTTTCACAAGGAGCCAAGAGGCAAGCATTTCTGCTTTTTACTGATCAGTGCTAGGGAAGAAGTGTGCGCTCAGTTAAACGACGTAAAGAAGGGTGTTCCTGGCGGCATTCTTTTGGAGGTTTTGTTTTCTGTTTTCTTTTTACTTTGGTGTGGGGTGCACATGGGGAAGGATTAGGGAAATGATGGGTGAACTGAAATGGACCTCAAGGACAAAAAACTCTAGCAAGAGCAAGCTTCAGTGGAGAACCTTGGAACAAACCATCATGAGACCGAAACAAAGAGACGGGGTTATATGGAAGGTCAGAAACATGGGGAGGAGACAGCTCCTCTCCCATGGGAGGCAGCAAAGTAAAGGGAGAACTAAGTCTTCCATGGACCCGACAGCAGCTGCTCCGTGGTGGTTCACTTTTCCCTAAGCACACCAAAGCTCATTTTCTACCTCATCATCTTTAGAAAACAGAAGTGGGCATGTCTTTCACATTGCTCATCCTTGAAAGCTCAGAGCTACTTAATGTTGATTTGCATACAATAATTATTTTTACTTAATAAACAAGCTCTCAGCTAGATTGTCCTTCAACCCTTAAATGCTGCAAATTATGTAAGCTCCCTTCAAAGTACAGCAACACTCCCTGAACAGGGCCCACTGCTAACAGCGGGACAGACTGAGGCATCTTCCCACTGGCTCTGCCTAGTCCAAGAGCGCCATGGACCTGGAATATCACAGAAGCCTCTATCACTGAAAACCCAGGAAATGGTAAATGTAGGTTACCCGTAAATCCAGTATCTTTAGTAAAATTCTTTAAAAATGCAGAAAAGCAGCATATTCCCTACAGAACATCACAGAAGCCTCTATCACTGAAAACCCAGGAAATGGTAAATGTAGGTTACCCATAAATCCAGTATCTTTAGTAAAATTCTTTAAAAATTCAGAAAAGCAGCATATTCCCTACAGAGCTGGGAGTTAACCTTAAAATAAAATAAAGCATGGTCTTTAGGATGACAAATGCCTTATTTAACAGGCTAGCTGAAGCACATCAAAATTTAATGTCTCTGCCACATTAAGAACTTTCCCCTGTGGTTCAGGAATGACAGAATCCAAACCGGTCGACTCATCTATGAATAGAGAGAATCTTTGAAATGAATTTCACAGAGTATAACAAGCTCCAAGGCCTCATTTCCCTCGGGTCACGGAACAACTCAAATGCCAAAAGGGACAGAGTGAGTAGACGGAGTAAGGAGACGAGCTTCAAAGCAAAGCGTATAGCCCTCTTAGACGGCAGAGAAGTCCCTGGGCAGCCACCACCTACTCACCAGATGTCAGACTTGGCATCATAGCCTTGGTGCTTCAGGGCCTCGGGACTCATATAATGGGGAGTCCCGGTTAAAGTTGTAGCCAGCTCACACGATCCCATTAGCAGTCGAGAAACTCCAAAATCCCCTGGAAATTGTGGTTACTTTGTATAAATATTTTGAACAAACAAAAAAGCACCATTGGAAATTAACAACTAAAACTGATTTAACTTCATCATATATATCACAGTACTTAGTGCCATTTAAAGGAACAGGAAAGTGACATTTTAAATTACATAATGGTGATCAATAACTTCAAACATATGTGCTCTATAGGAGAAAGAAGACTGAACAAGGAAAGTGAATTATATAACTTCAGATTCCTTATTATTTCTAGAATTATAGAAAACTAGAATAAGCCGCTGTTAAGCCACTTGAAGTATAATAATAACTAACAGAAGGATTCTAGTAGGATTGAATGTGAATGAAAGTTCACGGGCAGGGAGAAGAGTTTCATCTTAATTCATAACAGAGGGAAAATTCTAAAGATTTAAACTATTCATGTAATATATGTACAAAAATTTGAACCAACTGACTTTTCTAATTAGTCACAACCTGTATTCTTTATTTCCCTAAGAACACCCTGTGAGATGCTTAGACAACTGAATAACTATTTGAATGGAGATATTGTTCCAAAGAATTAAATATTAATAAAGCCATTATAGCGGCATTTAAATTATGTATGGTCACTGTTCACTGATCATACTAAAATAAGTGAGTGGGGGATGGAGAGATGGCTCAGTGGTTAAGAGTACTCATTGGCTGCTCTTCCAGAGGACCCAGGTTCAATTTACAGCACCCACAGTTTCACAACCAAGCTGTAACTGTAGTTCCAGGGGATCCAATGCTCCCTTCTGGCCTCAGTGAGTACTGCATGCAAGAGGTGCATGAACATACATGCAGGCATGATGCCCGTACACATAAAAATCATAAAACTTTTAAGCAGATGAGGAACCTACAGCAGTTCATAAAACCAGCAAAACAAGTCAACTGTTTACAAAGTGCCTAGTAAAGGGGAGGATTGCAAAACATGCCTGTTAAATCAACCAGCCATGTAGCAAGTGTTTTATGCTTCAATTTATATCAGACAATCACAGACAAAATAACTGGAATTTGTTGGTCTCATCCAGCTCAGAGCAAACATTTTCAAAGATTGAAGAAGCCAGGGCTGGATTACTTCAGTACCAACTTGAACTATGCACTTCTGCTTGCTGTGACTGCCTCTAGGGTAAACTCGCTTGGAGCTTCAGAGTAGGCATTTGAAACATCTTACCGATTTTAAGTTGATTATTTTTCAGAAATACATTCTTTGATTTCAAGTCTCGATGGAGTATCCTCCTACAAAGGGAAAAACAGATGACAAAACAGAAAAGCCAAACCCACTTAGAACTCAAGGGTTTGCTCGCACACGGGGAGTAAACAGACCCACAGAGCCGGCTTTCATTGTTGGAAGGCTGCAAAGCCTCACTTCTCATTCTCCAAGGGAAGCAGGCTCTGTAAATGGGAGCTTTAGAGGGGAAGGAACCCGGGGTCTTGCTCTTTTACAAGTGTTTCAAGGGGTCAGATTGTGCTGAGGGTTTTGTTTGGTTGGTTTTCCTTCATGGTTGTTAGGATAAGGTTGAAGTAAGGTCTCATACATAGCTCAGGTTGACCAAGAACACTCCATGTAGGCCAGGCTGTCTACATTTTTGTAGCGCAATAGACGCAGCACCCCATCCAGTAACCACACCCTCAGCTGATGGGCAGGTTATCGCAGAACTTTATATTATTACCAGCTGTTTACATTCTGTAAAGCAACAATACTGGCAATGCTACTGGTAAATACTTATGGAGCCTTGCGATACACACATAAGCAGTGTGAAATATGTACATTAAGACTTCTATTTCTGAAATTGAGAGAATCACACAAAAAGTCTTTTCCTATAAAGGCCCCAAATGCTGAACAAGGTTTACAAATAGGCATCACGAGCTGAGCTCATGATGTGGCAAATCCCCTGGGATTTTATATGCAAAGAAACTCCAAACAGACTGGACACTCAGTGTTGACTGCTAGGCTGCCGCTGGGAATGTCGTGCTCTCAGAAAGCTGTAGACAGACTGTAATGGTTACAGCAGAAGGTGTGAAGTCTGGGCAATGGGTCAAATGGTGCTAGTACACACCCAGAGGGGCAGAAGCCCACACGTGCTGCATGCAGACAGTGAACAGACGACCAAAGGAGGATGCCTGTGTGTGCACAGAAGGGATGCTCATAATCTGAGTGAAGGACAGCACTCACTCAAACAAGGGGTTCAGATATGCAATAGCTGTGTGGCCACAGAGGCCCTGACTCAAGAGAATAAAATCTAATGTAACCGTTAACATCCTCTTCACTCATCCGGCAGAAACAAATGCAGGGTAGGAGCCAGCAAAGCATAAACAATGGTACCAGATGCCTGGGTTGTTCAGACAACCAAATGAGATACAGACTCCAAGTGCATTTCAAATGCTTAAAACCACAAAGGAGATAAAAGAAAACTTGAAGCAGAAACATCAAAAGGATGGGGTTGATGAAGGAAATTGCCAAACAGAACTTCAAAGGGAACATGTGACCCCTGAAATTAGGAGCTGGGGATAAAGTCATATGTTTTGGTTTAACCCCAATGAACACATAAGAACATGTGCAGTGGGGTTAAATCTTAGATCTGCATCAAACCTTCCATGATTAGCTGTATTCACAATGGCTGAAGCATGGAGGTAAATAAGATATTCTTCAGTAAGCAAACAGTCAAGCCACTGACACATATGGACAATGAGGTGTCATTCAGGCTAAAAAGAAACAAGCTATCAAGCTAGAAAAGGACTTGGCAGAAACTAAACACATACTGTAAAGCAAAATAAGCCAGTCTGAGGAGCCTATATATCATATGGTACCAACAAAGTGACATTCAGAAAAAGGCAAAATAGTGAAGATGATAAATACAAGAGTGGCTGCCAGAGGCTAAGGGGAAGGAAGACTGAATAAGCAGAGCCTAAAGGATTTGGCCACCAAAACCTGCTTCAGTTTGATGCATTCATGCCATCATACATTCTTCCCAATCCCTATACAACACCAAGAATGAGCCCGGAGTAATCTGTGGACTTTGGTGGTGGTTTGAATAATAATGGCCCCCACAGGCTCACATACTCAAATGCTCAGCCACTAGGGAATGGAAGCCTTTGTTAGAAGGATTAGGAGGTGTGGCCTTGTTGAAGGAAATGTGTGGCTGGGGGGTGCTTTGAGGTTTCAAAAGCCCATGCCAGGTCCAGTCCATTCCCTCCCCCAACCATGGGTTAGGATGTAGCCATCAGTTACTTCTCCAGCACCATGCCTTCCTGTCACCATGCTCTCTGCCATGATAATAGACTAAGCCTCTGAACTGTTAGTAAGGCCCCAATTAAATGCCTTCTTTTAAAGGAGTTGACTTAGTCATGGTGCCTCTTTACAGCAATAGAAGAGTAACTAAGAAAAGTGGTAATGAAACGTGAATGTAGGTTCATTGGCTATAGAAAATGTACCACTCTAGTAGGAAATGCAGATAAATGTTAATGTATGGATGGGTACAATGCATGCTCTAGGTCACAAGGCATATAAGAAACCCTAAAGGACTCCACTCAAAAACAAAAGCAAACTAGAACCTGGAACTAGACACTCTGGGAAGTTAAGACAGGAGGACCACCGTGAGCTAGAGGGTAACCTACACAACATAGTAAGGTCTCATCTCAACACATACAAAGATAAGTGAAGAAAGGGAGTATAGGAAGGGGTAAAGAAGAAGAGGGGAGTATATGAAAGGGGAGGGGAGGGGAGAGCCTAGGAAGGGAGGGGACCAAAAGAGGGAGGGAAGAGATAAGAGAAAGTTAAATTGTTAAATCTAGGAACACTGGGGAAGGGAATCTCAAGGGGAAACTGTCTAGATGAGCTTGGCCTGTGGATATGCATGCCTGTGAGGGGTTTTCCTAACTGGGTTAAATGGGGTAGAAGACACAGCCAGACTTTGGTGGCACCATTTCAAAGGCTATGCCCTGGGATGAATAAAAAGGATAGAGTGGTCTAAGAGTGACATTAATGGATCCTTTGTGTTTGCCTGGAGGCTTCACCCCAGCTCCTAGCATAAGACCCCTCCCCAGAGAGAGTCAAGAAAGCCCATCAAACAGTAACGCCTCCCCAGGGAATGTCAAGACCACTCCCACAGGCTATTTAAACGGCCCCCGAAAGAATGAACTCGTGGTCTCTGGGTTTTGCATGTTCTCCCCTTCTCTCTCTCTTTCTTCTCCATGGTTTCCCAGTGCTACCCAGGAGCAGTGCATTAAACATGGGCGTCTTTTATTTGGTCTAATTTTGTCTGATTGGAATTATTTGCATCAGCAGAGAGGCTCATCTTAAGAAAAACCTAACATAAGGAGGTCCCACTGTGGGGGGTGGGCTGTTTTTTCTACAGGCCCAGGGCCACGTGTTAGAAAACGCCCTTCTCATGTGTTCTCTTTGCCAGCCTAAGATCAGTTTCACCTTGGTGAATTCCCCTTTTTGAGTACATGCAGCTAGGGTTCAGGGACCTGTTTGTGCTCCGTTATTTTTACTGATATTTGGGCTTTCTGTCAAAGTCGCAATTGTGCCGAAAGCCCAATTCAGGTAGCAAGTCAGGCCTCGCTGAGGTGGGACTGAGGGGACAGGGACATCTGCCACTCATTTCTTATAACCCCCTCTGTTTTTGACTCAAGAGCCCTCTCCCGATGGACACATTGTAACAGGCTTGAATCCCTATTTGGCATAGACTTCTAAATGGGTTCTTGTGATTCAAAGCTGAATCCTCAAATGCTCTTGGGCTGCCTTTTACAAAAAATCCTTTTAAATTGGGGCTAACACCTAACATAAAAACAGACAAGCCTCCAAAAGCCCAAGGTTTCTGGATGCGTGCTCTTGCCCCCACTCCCCTTCGCCCTCCCTGCTTCTCTAGCTGTTTGCTGTTTGTCTCACTCTGGGATTCTCTAAAATGGATCTGTTTCCCTTGTCCTTCCACTCCAAAACCATATAGCTCTTCCATCCCTGATGTGGGACTCCCCTCTGTATGCTGTGACTACCATTGGTTAATAAAGAAACTGGCTTGGCCTGATAGGATAGAACTTAGGTAGGTGGGGAAAACTAAACTGAATGCTGGGAGAAAGGAGGCAAAGTCAGAGAGAAGCCATGGAGCTGCCACTCGAGACAGACACACCAAAACTTTGGTGGTGAAGCATGGATTAATGGAGATGAGTTAAATTAAGATATAAGTGTTAGTCAATAAGAAGCTACAGCTAATGGGTCAAGAAGTGTTTTAAATAATATAGTTTCTGTGTGATTATTTTGGGTCTGAGCTGCCGGGTGGCAGGGAAACAAACAAGCAGCCCTCTTACAGCATGTCCTTATGTTTCTGTTCCCTCTTACCTTGTCTGATAATCCAGTCCTTAACAGGGCCACCTCTGCACTTCCCTGGCCTACACAGCTGACACGGGTTCCTAAAAATGTTTTATTTGTCTGTCTATTAGAATAATGTGGCCACAGTATGTCTGTGTGATTATGTGGGTGCGTTTTCATAGTATGCTTGTTTTATGTCTTTATGTATATATGTGTGCATGTTTTAAGATCTGTAAAACTTATAACTCCAGATTACAACAGCTCTGGAAAGACACAAACATGTGGGTAACCCCATTTTGACCCCACCACCATCTTGGGTAAGAGTACACACATGTGCTAGTATTCTTTGACTTATTTAAATATCCCTTTTAATCTTCTTACATTTACTAGCATTGGTAAGCTGTGATTAATTGGATAAAATACACATCTAAATTTATCTTATATGCCTAGTTTAAATATAACAGGTAATGGTGCCCAATTCTCAAGTGCCTTTACAGATCTGAGAGTATGGTATTTAACAAAAGAGCTTCTAGCACAGAGAGAAATGCCAGCTCTTGCAGCATTCTATAGCTCCTCAAGAAGATACGTGGTTACAAAAGACCTTTCACCTTGAGGCTTGCCTTTAGGTTTGGCAAAGCCACCCACACAGCCAAAAGTGGCCTTCCACCTCATCAGCTTCCTGGATGCCACCTGGGGAATCAATCTTCTCTTCCTGCCAAGATAGGTGAACCAAATCTCCCCAGAAAATTTTGGGCCTCTTGTACTCAGCAGCTAGCGGCAAGCACTGCTTCTAGGCTGGTGTTCTCTCCAAGGACTAAGGAGAGACTTGAGATTGCCTTAAAAAATGTTGTCTCATTTCTGCTCATTTATTCCCCTTAGATCTGTCTAATGGCATTTGATGACGTAACGTACTGGTAGCTCATTACTTCATTTGCTAAGTTTCCTGCTAAAATACAGATAGGTGTGCCTCTTTAACAGGCTTCATAGTCCAGAACTAACAGGTTTCAGGTGTATCTTCAGAGGTTCAGAGTTTACAATTCCCTTTGTCTTCTAAAATGTGCATACCTTTTAACCTAAAGAAATAGTCTTTTGCTATGACACCAAGACAGATTCTTGGAAAAATGCTGTTATCTTGCTGCATTATCAAGAAATCTGGTCTGGTAAAGACTAACAGTCTCAAGAGTGTATTTTAACCCCACCCATTTTCAAGCATATTTTACAGGTCACTCCTGCTGTCTGGGCCAAGACCAACTTACAAAGTGCTCTCCAGACAATGCTTATACCTGTACCAGTTCCTGGGACTTCACCATTGGTACCAACTTTCCTGACTCAAGGACACCTACCAACTAAAATCTAATTTTATCTGCTCTTGTGTCCCACTTATACACCAGAGCCTCACCTTTACAACTAGGGCACTTCTCTGTCCCATTCTTTCTGGCAGTTAATGACTCTTCCCATGACTGCCCCATTCATAGGGTCAATAATAACAATATATTTTTTTCTCCTAGCCACCTGCCTTCTCATCTCCCTCCAGAAACAGCTGCCTGAGGTCTCCAGGATGACAGTAAACCAGATGCCACTCCAGTCACACCTCTCGCTGAGCATGAGCCCACCAACTCCCAGCTCTCCCCTCTCCCACATTGCTCTATGCCCGCAGGAAGCAGCCAGACTGGAGTTAGAGCACCTTTATCCAAGGAGTCTAAAATGTTTAGTTGAGGGGCTTCACTTCAGCTCGCTGACACCCCTTATCCAAAAACCCTGGAATGTTCGGTTGAAAGCATCACCCCAGCTCCCTAGTACCCCTTTATACAAAAAGTCTGGAATGTTTGCCTGGGGGCTTCACCCCAGCTCCTGGCATAAGACCCCTCCCCGAGGAGAGTCAAGAAAGTCCACCAAATGGTGACCCCTCCTCAGGGAGGGTCAAGACCACTCCCACAAGCTATTTAAACTGCCCCCCCCCAGAGAATGAACACATGGTCTCCAGGCTTTGTGTGTTCTCCCCTTCTCTCTCTCTTTCCTCTCCATGCTTTCCCAATGCCACCCAGGAGCATTGTATTAAACATGGGCATCTTTTATTTGGTCTAATTTGGTCTGATTGGAATTATTTGTGTCAGTGAAGAGGCTAGTCTTAAGAAAAACCGAACACTTTGTTCTCTCTGATTATGATGTAGCTGACCAGCTTCCTTAAGCTCTGCTGCTCTGACGTGCCTGCAATGATGGACCTGGAACTGTGAGATGAAGCAAACCCTCTCTCCCCTAAGTTGCTTTTGTTGGGGTATTTCATCACAGCAACAGAAACTAAACCAAGGGAGGTGAGGAAAAGAAAGAGGTAGAGAGTGTTACACACTAGAAGTCAACCCCTCCAGGGGATTTAAATCTATCTTTAAACTACCTCAGTCCTTGACTAGAGCAAGGTGATCTACCTGTGATGTAAGTACCAGCTATAGAGAAGATAATATCACCCAGTGTCTCTTAATAACTCGCCTACCTTCTTCAGTCACTCAAAATTACCAGGAATACCAAGTGACAAGACCAACTGGCCAAAAGCAAAATAAATGAGCAATAACAGCCAAAATCTCCAAGTGGAATCCATTAATGATTAACTTATTGACACCAATAAGTTAGTGTACATGAGGTCCTTCCCCGGGGTTACACAATGTAGTGTGCAAAAATGTTGTAGTATGCAAATGTATTGTAGTGTACTGTAGAGCTGTCTGCAAGCTGTGCAGTAAGCTCCAAGGATACAGTCTTTGTGAGTCGACGTTCACCTTGGAGTGGGCTTTTGGGTAATACAGCTGTCTTTCAGTCATCCATGATCTTGTTAGTAACCTCAATAAACACATTCATTCACTAAGTGTTGCTGGTACCCTAACTGGGGTAGACATTTGTTCACATCTCCCCAAGAAAAGTCACGCAGCAGAAACTTGTAGATGATATTTCTCTGTTCTTAGAAAAGATAAAAAGAGGTGTGTGTGTGTGTGTGTGTGTGTGTGTGTGTGTGTGTGTGTGTGTGTGTGTGTAAGAGAGAGAGAGATCAACTTTATACTTTCTGGAACCTAGTTATTGCTCTAACATGGGCAGCACATGGAAATGTCTCAGGCAGCCTGACAACTACAAGAGAACAAGCCCGACCACATCTGTCAAGCAGAGGCAGAAAGAACCAGAACCCCAGAGGACACTGCTGAGGTCACCTCAGTTAATCAACTCCTGAACTGTCCTCCTGGAAAGCAAAATGATGAATCCTTTCTATTGATTGAGATATTTCTGTTACTCGCAATTAGAGGACTCTTCTGTTGAGGCTCTTCACACTGGCCCTATTGATTCTGGATCCAAGGAGACAGCGTCTTCTCTCTTGGAGCTGTAAGCATGCAAGGAGTCAGATAGTCTAAGGGTTTGGCTTTGTGATAATGAGCTAGGGGACATGCCAGAAGACTGGCTGACAGGACATTAGGATAAGTAAAGCACACATAAGGAAGTTATCTGTGACAACTGGACAGGTAAAAGATTAGTTACAAATAGTAATTTATTACTATCCCTCACATACAAAGACATGAAAATATGTGAATTATCATTATGCACAGAATATGCTAGAACACAGATTTTAAGATTCAATGGACTGTCTCTGTGATGGAATAAGAAGGTTTCTGTAACAGGCCAGCTGTCAAGCTATTGGGGAACTAAAATTGTGACTTACGACTTTGTGGTTACAGTGAGAAAAATGCACCCTGCACTAAAAAGTCTCACTATGTCCTGGTCCAACAACAAGACCTTTAAAATAGGTTTTTAAAAATCCAGGAAATAACAAGAGCAGCTTACAGAGGCAGAGCAAGCATGAGGCAGGCTTGTAGATAAAGCACAGACAACCTAGCCTTCTTTCCCTAGACCCTATGTAAATAGTGTCTGACACCTTAGCTCCTTCCCCTGCTGCTGTTTCTTTCACCTGGTGGGGTCTCACAGTGGCCTGCAAACTCTGCTTCCCAAAGGCCAATGACTCCTTGACAATTCTCAGCCTGGGAAGATCCTGCTCTTTTCTCTGCCATGGGACCCCTTTCTGAGCTCTAAGGCACCTGCTTGACTTTCTCCATCTGTGATTTGATGATGAGCCTCCATGCTGGAGCCGGAGTACAGACGTTAGGTCCTTCTAAAATATCCTGCCTATGGCCAACACACCAGACGTCTGGACTTGGTGTGGAAAAGTACTGATAGGAACTGACCACACGGCATTCTCAAGAAAGTGAAAAAAAGGATAAGTTAGAGTTCAAAACAACACAGACAGAAGACACTTAAGGAAATGCTCAACATCCTTAGTCATCAGAGAAATGCAAATCAAAACAACTCTGAAATTCCACCTTACGCCTGTAAGAATGGCCAAGATCAAAAACACTGATGACAACTTATGCTGGAGAGGTTGTGGGGTAAAGGGATCACTTCTGCATTGCTGGTGGGAGTGCAAGCTGGTACAGCCCCTTTGGATATCAGGGTAGCGATTTCTCAGAAAATTAGGAAACAACCTTTCTCAAGACCCAGCAATACACTTTTGAGTATGTAGCCAAAGGATGTTCAATCATGCCACAAGGACATGTTCTCAACAATGTTCATAGCAGCATTATTTGTTATAGCCAAACCCTGGGGACAACCTAAATGCCCCTCAACCGAAGAATGGACAAGGAAAATGGGGTACATTTACACAATGGAGTACTACACAGCAGAAAAAAATAATGACAGCTTGAACTTTTGCAGGCAGATGTGTGGAGCTAGAAAACATCATTTTCAGTGAGGTAACCCAGACTCAGAAAGACAATTATCATATGCACTCACTCATAAGTGGTTTTTAAACATAAAGCAAAGAAAACCAGCCCACAAATCACAATCCCAGAGAACCTAGACAACAGTGAGGACTCTAAGAGAGACATACATGAATCTAATCTACATGGGAAGTAGAAAAAGACAAGATCTCCTGAGTAAATTGGGAGCATGGGGACCTTGAGAGAGGGTTAAAGGGGAGAGGAGGGGCAGGGAGGGGAGGAGAGAAAAATGTAGAGCTCAATAAAAATCAATTTAAAAAAGTTGACTAACAAATTCTCAGATAAGCTTCAGACCAACCAAAACAGTGAAGATACTTAAATATGTAATAAAAAATAGTTAAGAAGAAAGAAAGAAAGAAAGAAAGAAAGAAAGAAAGAAAGAAAGAAAGAAAGAAAGAAAGAAAAGAAAGCAAGCCGGGCAGTGCTGCGGGAGCTACTTCCACTCCTTCAGCCAACAGCCTTTAAGATACCAGCCCACTCAGCATGGTCTCTTTGGTTTGCTAAAGCAGCAGTAGCCATGTGCTCGTTCTCTTGCTTCCAGCTTCCGGCTGTTAGACTCTGTTCCTGATTGTGCAGAGAGGGCTGTTGTCTAGGACGGTGATCTGTATGTTTTTCCCTTTAAATAAATAACCATTTTATTAATCACAATTCCAAACTGGTGTGGGATTGTTTTATGACTTACGCCTTCAGGGTGGTGGTGGTGCACACCTTTAATCCCAGCACTCTGGAGGCAGAGGCAGGCGGATCTCTGTGAGTTTGAGACCAGTTTGGTCTACAAGAGCTAGTTCCAGGACAGGCTCCAAAGCCACAGAGAAACCCTGTCTCAAAAAACCAAAAAAAAAAGAAAAAGAAAGAAAGAAAGGAAGAAAGAAAGAAAGAAAGAAAGGAAGGAAGGAAGGAAGGAAGGAAGGAAGGAAGAAAGAAAGAAAGAAAGAAAGAAAGAAAGAAAGAAAGAAAGAAAGATGAAAAAAAAAAGAACACAGACTCCACAGCTTACCTCAGCATTCCCATCCCCCAGACTTGGGTAGGACACATCCTTCCTCGGCCAAATATGCTGACATGCATTCCTAAGCAGGTGCCTTCCTCAGGAAATGAGTTCTCCACGCCACTTTTCAGAGACTCTGTTAGATACCTTATCACAACACTTTTGCAAGCTGGCTGAAAAATGTGTGTGTAGTGAGGTGATGCCAAAGCCACCTCAGGGAAAGCCTGTCTCTCCCACACTGGGGATGTACACTAACATAAGCGTCAGCAACATTTCAAGATCACCAAGGCTGTGCATGCCATGAGGGGCTGCCAACCTTCCCTCAAAACCAAGGGCTAATACGCTCCACACCCCATCAGGAAGGTTTGTGCAACAATCTCAGAGACAGCTGACTGAACTGTGAATATTCTTAGGCTTTAACAGGCTCATTTATGTACCTGCCATATGCTACAGACTCCAAGTACTCCAATTTTAAAAAACAAAGCAAATTAAAACATAGTACAGGAATGTTTCAAAGGAAGGAGCCAATTTTTCCTTTCTTCTGTTCCCTCCCTCCTCTTAATTCCCCTAACATTATCTTTGTCTTCTCTAGAATACTGTATTTGTCAAGGCTCTCCCCAGAGATGAAACCAAATACATGATTTAGGGCTGAGAACTGGCTGGGAAGGCCTGTCACCTGCACAGGCAGGCCCAGGAGAGCTGGGGCGGCAGTCTCCATCTGAAGGCCTGAGTCCCTGGGGAGAGAGCACAGAAAGCCCTCTCCAGGTCAGGAGCGGGGAAGGCGGTCCTTCCCCCTTCCTTCAGTGGGTGGCACAATGCTCAAGCACAATGGGGAGGAAACCTGCTTTACTGATTCAAGGGCCAGTCTCTCACGACAGATTCTCAGAGACCACCCAGAAGCAGCATTTTAAACTGGGCATCCCATTGCTCGCTCAAGTGGACATAAAATTAACCAATGTTTGCACTGAGTTATTTTGCAAGGCATTGGTTACAAAGGTATAAAGCCTAGCCTCTCACATGTGGGTGTTGTTTCCAAAGTTATCCTCCAGATTAACACATAAGCAATCTGTGTAGTTTTCAAAATATACTAATAGATACTACAGAACATGTGTGAACCTGAAACAGTTTCCATAGGTGTATTTCAATTGCTGTCAGTTGGAAAGTAGTAAGTTCAAATCTGAGAAAAATTTTGTGTATGTATGTGCTGTGTTCTTGTTCCTAAATATTCAAATGTTTTCTGTCTTGTAAAGGGTACTTCTTTGGGGAGGTAAGGGCATCTCCACCTCTTTGCCACTGGACTTGGTCATGTGACTTGCTGCAGTCATTGGACATGAGCAGGCAGTCACTGTGTCTGAGGAGTGATGAATGCTGCCTGACTCTCCCTTGCCTTCCCTTAGTCAGGCCCAGAGCAAGGTCTAGTTAGGAGCTGTCCCTTAGGCTTGGGTGCTAGGATAAGCAAACACATAGAGAGGACTTGCTGGATCTCCCATGTCCCTCAGCTACTGATATGTAACATAAGCAGCCCAACTACCTTCAGTAAGAATAAGCTTGAGTACCATTATCCAAAAGCAGCTTCTACTGGACTATGAATATTCTTGGCTTCTAATAGCACAATTTTTAGTTTATTTTAGAAAAATCCTTTGGTATTTTACTCATTTTTAAAACAGACGATTAAGTTTATTTTCTAAAGAAAATGTGTCTTGGGCCTATAATTAATCAAATATTGAAAATTAACTAGGGAAAAGAGTGTACTATATATTAATGAACTGGAAAAATTACACAGCATTGCTTCATTTAAAAGCCAAACTGAAGATAGGCACAATGTCACATGTCTATAATTCCAGCACTTAGGAATGAAGGTTTGAGGTTAGCCTGGGCTATATAGGGAAACCCAGTCTCTCACAAACAAAAACTATTCTAAGGGCTAAGAATGTAGCTCAGAAGTAGACTACTTGTCTAGCAAGGCCCTGTGTTCAGCTCACTAGACGAGCCAAAAAAAAAAAAAAAAAAAAAAATCAAAGCCCTTTGGAGACTGAATTCAGATGGAGCTATTTGTCTTTCCAATTCAAATCAAAATTTCCAAACTATAAAATAATTCAAGAGGAAATTGATAAATAATGTTAAAAATAAGAGCTACACATACTCAAGA
This sequence comes from Ondatra zibethicus, assembly GCA_004026605.1. Classification (NCBI taxonomy): domain Eukaryota; kingdom Metazoa; phylum Chordata; class Mammalia; order Rodentia; family Cricetidae; genus Ondatra; species Ondatra zibethicus. Next base: position 112,056 of record PVIU01002196.1, on the reverse strand, counting down.
ATTTGTGAACAATTTTCTGAAAAAAATGCACAAAGAGGAATTCAAAACCTAAACCAAGCATGAAAGAGTCCTGCCTCTATGTCACTCTGACTGTCCTGCCCCAGCAGCTCAGCCATGCACTGGTGCCTCTGTGCCCCTCCACCAACCACCCCAGCAGCTCAGCCATGCACTGGTGCCTCTGGGTACACCCACCAACCACCCCAGCAGCTCAGCCATGCACTGGTGCCTCTGGGTACACCTACCAACCACCCCAGCAGCTCAGCCATGCACTGGTGCCTCTGTGCCCCTCTACCAACCACCCCAGCAGCTCAGCCATGCACTGGTGCCTCTGTGCCCCTCCACCAACCACCCCAGCAGCTCAGCTGTGCACTGGATGCTTTTCTCTCCCCTGTCTTTTCTCCCTACACATTGGTTTCTGCTTCCTGAGCTCACCTCCTGTCAGAGTTACTTTCCTATTGCTGTGATAAGAAACCATGACCAAGACAACTTATCAAAGAAAGCATTTAATGGGGAATCACAGTTCCATGGGGTTAGAGTTCATAACCATCATAATGGGGGAGCATGGAAGCAGACAGGCAAGGATGGTGCTGGATCAGTAGTTGAAAACTCATGGTCTAAGAGGTTCTTCTGTTCATGTGTTACTTTCATTGGTTAATGAATAAAGAAACTGCTTTGGGCCTGATAGGGCAGAACTTAGGTAGGCAGAGAAGATAAAACTGAATGCTGGGAAGAAGAGCAGAGTGAGAGAAGCCATGGATCCTCTGCCTGAGATGGACACTGGTTAGAATCTCCAGTAAGCCACAGCCACATGGCAATACACAGATTAATGGAGATGGGTTAAACTAATATGTAAGAGTTAGCCAATAAGAAGTTAGAGCCAATGGCCAAGCAGTGTTTTAATTAATACAGTTTCTGTGTGGTTATTTCAGGTGTAAGCTAGCCGGGTGGTCGGGACAAACAAGCAGCCCTCTCCTTACAACAAACTCACATCTTTAAACACAGTCATGAGGCAGAGAGAGTTACCTGGGAATAGTGTGGGCTTTTGAAACCTCAGAGCTCACTCCCAGTGACACAGCTCCTTCAACAAAGCCACACCTCACAATTCTTCCCAAACAATTCCACCAACTGGGGACCAAGCATTCAAATATATAAGCCTGTGAGGGTCATTCTCATTCAAACCAATGCATCTTATAAGCAAACTATACCCTAGTCTTGGTTTCAGGACTCCAATAGTATAGGAATCAAAACAAATACAAGCCCTGGTGCTTCCCCAAGACTCACTTTAAGTTCCCTTCTTTCACCCCTCCTCTATCCAGATTCAGTAGCATCCATATATAGCCCTGTTGAATGACTCTATAAAGAGTGACAGATGGAAAATGGCAATCCTCCCTTTGGAGGTTGTTTTTAAACTCATTTATTCTTAACTATCACTAAGTAATCTTAAGCACATCAAAAACATTGGGGGACTGTGCTCAGAGAATATTTTATACTGACATGTGAATAGCCTTATGTAACCCTGTATAATAAAACTAAAATAACAAAATTGAGAAACAAGGATAAAAAATAAATCAAGTACCAGATTCCAATTGTCTATTTGCACACAGAACAGCCTCCACAGTGGGATCTTTGATGCTATTGTTTTATAATTACATCCTTTATGCAATAAGCCAACAATATGCTAACAAGCAGTGGGACAGGAAAGACAGGAAGGAAAGAAGAAGGGAGATGGGGAGGAGGGAAGATGCTAGCAATGCAAGTGAACATGCTCAGCAGCTGACAGTCAGCAGCTTCAGACCACTTGCTAAACATTATGTGATATTTCATCATCATCTCAGGACATCATCTCAGAGACTGTTGGGAGTCACGCTGCATTAGTCACATCTGTGTCACCGAACGTGTGTTTCAGCAGATACATGGCCAGTTGCAGGGGAATCTGATTACTTTTTACACTATCAGACCACAGATGACACATGTAAGCAATGGCATCCCCGGACCACCAGGCCTTGTGTGCCCACAGATTATCACTATCACTCAAGATGGCTGTTCCTAGGTGTTCTGCTCACTCCCGCAGTGAGCATGCCATGACCACCCACTTCACAAGAGTCTATTCTTACAAATTCATCGGTACTATTTGATGGGTCTAAAAAGATTTAACACCTTAACATCTGAAAAGATCATACAATGTTTTAAAATGTATTGTTGAGGCAAATTCCATAAACAAGAGAGGCAAATAACTGAAACTCGGAGGATATACTTTGACTGTTGCTTGACATTTTATAGCAAAACTGACTTTTAGTTTGAATATTTATCTGCCATGACCTGCTAATGATGCCTGAATATCATCTTTAGTTCACAGAAGATGGTTAGATACGGCACCCACCATACTCATTACAGTTTCTGCTACATTGAGGATCAACTTGGTTTCTAGAACAAAAAAAAAAGTGGGAAGCTGGAGATATTGCTCAGAGAGCAAAGTACTGACTGTACAAACATGAGGACCTGAGTTTAAATCCCAACAAATACCTACATAAAAAAGCTGAATATAGAAACTCCTGTCTGGAAACTGAGCCCTCCTGACAGGATGGGAGCTAAGGGAGGAGACTTAGAGGCCAATAGGCCTGGAATATTCAGCAGAGATGAGCTACCTAGTCGCAGACAAGGTGAAAGGTAAGGACACCAAAGGCTGTCCTCCCCACCCAAGATGTGGCATGCACACATCTGCACATACCTGCACACATCTGCACACACCTGCACACACCTGCACACATCTGCACACACATTCACACACCTGCACACATCTACACACACCTGCACTCACATACACAACTGATATAAATAAATATTATGTGAGTAAATAATTAGTCAACAGTTTCCTCAAGAAAAAATGCCATATTATAAAATATTACAGATGTTTGACTGTTAAATATTACAGATGTTTGCTTTCAAATCAATGAAAAATATTCACCTTTCAAGTTCAGACCCGAGCATTAAAAACTATATCCTGTACCCAGAAGCAAGTCATCATACCTCTCGTGCATATAATCAACTCCAAGCAATAACTGGATAAACCATTCCACAATCTGATTTTCAGGAAAGATTTTCCCAGCTTCTTTATATTGCTGAATTTTATAGTCCAGATCTCGGCCCTGAAACAAAATAACATAATCTTTCATACTGTTACAGATAAACATTTAATACCAAGTTCTGTCAACAATGTAAGGTAGGCAGGCCCAAGATGGAGTCACCTAAGGAGACACGGAGAGATAGATGACCCAGGAGAGGCCAGCCCCTCTGGGGAAACAGAAACTGAATGCTCTGCATATCTCAGCAGCCATCTGACCCTGCCTTCCTATCAACCAGGTGACCTGTCCTCCTAAAAACATCATCACTCCCACAGAAATCCAAACATAGCTCTTATTCCTATTGTCACCAATTAACAAGTAAAATCTGCCATCACTCCTCCAGCTCATGTCTGTCTAACCGGTTGTATCTTTGCCATCAAGCAAGGAAAAAACAAACCATATAATGAAGAAATGGTATCAGGTGTAACATCCATAAGACATCCCGTGAATCTGTGTTCATATAAGACTAGAAATAGCGTTCCTAGTACCCTAATTTTGCATATAGAACCCTAACATGAGGGAAAGTTAAAAATGGAAGATATTAAAATTCAAATCAGAGATATTAATTGAATTACAGTGATGTTTGCAGGAAATGAAATTGGTATTGGCATGGGGCACCAGTGCTGGCTGCCATGGAAGACTCTTTTGAATTTTAACTTATTTTGTTTTATTATTAATGTGTGTATAAATGGAACGTATGTGTGGTACAGCTGGAGGTCAGAGGACAATTTCAAGAGAAGATTCTGTCCTTCCACTGCGGGGTTTTGGGGACTGAACTCAGGCCATCAGATGTGTGGGGTAGGTGCTTCTCCTCACTGAGCCAACTTGCAGTCCCAGACTATTTTGACTCTGGAATGGACAGACAGATAGACAGTGTCTTGGAGTGACTGAGTTTCCCCTTCTCTATTAAACTCCAGCAAACCCCTCAGGAATACAAGGGCTGGTGGTGAGTGCATGGCTCTCAACACAACAGTGAAGCATTCAGTCACTCAAGTGTTGATGAAATAACAGTAATTAAAATTAAGGCCAGAAACTGATAATCATGAATGCCTCGCTTTGGCTGGTAGTGTCCGGTGTGACTCTGATGACAATATGTCTTTACATATTTTAATTGCCACAGAAAACAAAACATAAAGTGTTAAATTCTCTTAGAGAAACCATACACCTCAAAATTTTTACATTAAAACACTGAAAGATTAAAGCTTGTTTGATATATGTCCTTGGAAGAAAAGGCAAGGAAAAATGTTCTTTGCGGGATGAGAGGCACAGGTCCATGGAGTGTGCAAGAGGTACCAGCCATGTCCATGGCATAAGACGAAAATGAAGTCATACACAGACTATGGAAGTCCTCCTCAGCGGCAGAGCAAAGTATTTCTAGCCAATGAGGCAACTGGGAGAGATTACTTGTAATCAAACAACATGTGGTCAACTGAAAAACTGCTTGTAATGCAGTGTTTAATTTCCTTTCAGTGCAATCTGTAAATATTTGCTTAGCATTTTCTCTTTGCAAATCAAGAAATAAGAAGTCAAAAGCATATCACACATTCACAAGCAGGCTTTATGAAATCATCTTCTTTGCTGGATTTTCTAGGCCAAGGACATCAAAGCTTCTTGGAATTAAAAAATGCAGTGAATTAATATTTAACTCTTGTCAATAAGAGAAACCAATTCCCATGTCCTTCTCCAGCACTCACTTTCCAACCATGGCATGTCTCAGAGTTCTGGGTTAGTACACAAATTGTGCAGAAATAGTATTTCTGCAAGTTGTACAAAGTATTTTTGACAGTGGATCATTGTGGCTTCCTAAAGAGTGGATGAGAAAGTCCTTCAGACAAAAGGTAATCAATATCTACTGCACTGTCTCTATTAACAGTTTTATATCCCCATCCAACGACTCAAACTCTGACCATAGTAAACATTTCTAATGTCAGAAAAACAGTGTTTCACCTCCTGAGGAGGGAGGGAGGGAGGAAGGGAAAGATGGACAGAAGGATGAACCCTAAAAATATATAAATGAGGGGCGAGAGTGAGAGTTCAGTTGGTAAATTGTTTGCTGTGAAATCCTTGTGATAACACAAGTTTGATTCCCAAAATGCACATGAAGAAGCAGGGGATGGTGATAGATAGATAATAATAACCCCAGTGTTGGGGTGGTAGGGACAGGAGGGTCCCTGGGGCTTGATCACCAATCAGTCCGGCCTAATTGGTGAGTTTCAAGTCACTAAGAGTCCCCCAAGTTAAAAAGGTAAAGGCTTCTAAAGAACAGCAGATTGTCCTCTGGCCTCCAAACAAATGGAGAGAGAGAGAGAGAGAGAGAGAGAGAGAGAGAGAGAGAGAGAGAGAAAGGGAGAGAGAAAGGGAGAGAGAAAGAAGCATGCACAATGCATACACATAGGCATACACACTGCACACACAGGCATGTACACTACATACACATAGGCATGCATACTGCATAGATACTGGAATGTACACTGTGCACAAACAGGCATACACATTGCATACACACAGACATGCACACTGCAAACACAGGCATGCATACTACACACACACAGACACACAAATGAATACACACACATGCACACACACACAAGAAATATCATTGAAACTGCCTTCTAGTTTCTTATATCTTTCCAATACTTGGCACTTTAGGCCAACCAACATAAGTATAGCTGTCATCATAAATTTGGCTTTCAAATACATAATTACCTATCTCATTTATAATAATACTGAGATTTCAAAACTTCAACTGTGAATTAAAATAGCTCTCCTTTTAGGAATTTATTCTCAAACTACAAGTTCCTATTGTTGATGCAGAATATTCCTTTACACTGTGGGAAGATGTGTTACTGTGTTTGGTTTAATAAAGAGCTGACTGGCCAGTAGCTAGACATGAAAAGATTAGTTGGGACTTCTAGGGAGAGAGAGGTCTCAGGGAAAAAGAAAGCAGAATCTCCACACAGATAGAGAAGAAGCAGGATGTAAAGGTAACCAAACCATGTCAAAGATATAGGTTAATATAGGTTATAAGAACTAGTTAGGGACAAGCCTAAACTAAGACTGAGCTTTCATGATTAATAATAAGTCTCCACATTGCTTTTTGTGAGTTGGCAGCCCAAAGAAAAATCTGTCTAAATATTGTCATTATAAAACCATGTCAGTTGAATATGAAGCTCTATACACTCAGGGCATCTGCACTGTTTTCTTTGAGAGTGAGCAGAACTGTGTTTCCTGTGGTGACACTGCCTGATACTCTGCTACCTATCTCTTCAAACCCTCTATCACCAATAAACCCAGAACCTCTCAAATGCTAGGCAAACTCTTTACCACAAAGGTGCATCCCCAGGCCCCATTCACACTTCTTAAATGGCAGAATTTACATGCCCATTTTCTGCATAATATTCAATGTATGCTTTCTTGTGATTATACAAGATATATTTGTATTATTGAGGAATAAATTGGGAAAACAAGCCCTGAAATAATAGGCCTGAAAGTGAAATTCTAGAAGGAGCTTTGCAAGCATCCCTTCATTCTCTGGGTAGAATAATAAGAAAGAATGTTATCAGTTCTTACTACAGACTTAACCAAGAGACTGTGCAGTCAGCATGAAGACAAGACACCAAAAATCTAAACCCAAGGTCATGATCTTAAATTACCCTCCATTAAGTTGCCAGGAAGTGGTGGTACACACCTTTAATCCCAGCATTCGGGAGGCAGAGGCAGGCAGATCTCAGTGAGTTCAAGGCCAGCCTGGTCTACAGAGTGAGTTCCAGGACAGCCAAGGCTACATAGAGAAACCCTGTCTCAAAAAAGCAAAAAAAGTTACCCTCCATCCCTTGATTTTCATTTTCCTAAATTTCTCTCTGAGAAAAAAAAATCCTAATGTTTTGCATTTGCCATGTTCTTTGATAAGCACTCTGTATATTATCTCCTGAGGATGTGGATGAGGTAGGCAAATCATTCACAGATTAAGACAACACTTATGTTTTTGTACCACAAAGAAAGAAAGACAACTTCTGTGAAACCATCTGATTTCAACTCAGCAATGTGGGAAAAATTTACTTCTTTTCCTAACCTTGCCATCTAAGTAAAATCCAATTCGTTTCATAAAATGTCTCATGCTCTTATTACATACCCTAAGTTTTGTTTTCTCAACTTTGTCTTTGAGAAATATTTAATAATGACTTTTCTCTATAAAACAAACTTAAATAAAAAGAGAATGTAGAGCTCAATAAAAATCAATTTAAGAAAAGAAAAAAGAAAAAAAAGAGAGAAGGCACTTAAACTTGAGCCAATATTAATTTGCCCTTCCTTGATCCTACAGTCAGAAAGATGCCCTCTGTCACTAATGTCACCTCTCAAAGTCACACAAAAAGCCTTGATGTGAACTTCTTAGGTCTTGAAAATCTATAACCCCAACTATCACTTGGTAGATCATGGTATCCCTTCACACCCCATCCCAGTTTGCTAACATCAGACTGATTTTGAAACCCTGAAACCTTGAAGGAGTGAAGAGAACTCAACCACAGTGTTCTAAACACCATCTTTGATTGCCAGCAACAAGTTCAATCCCCAATCCACTTTTAAGGCTGTCAACTACTTCAAAAGATCAAAAAGAACGTTCTCAGAGCCCATCCAAGTAAAATAGAAGTGTTCAAAGAACAGACAGGACAAAGGATCTCTTCAAGGCTGGAGGAGCATGGAGCTTCCTTCTGCCCTACTTCTCCACTTTAAAATGATAAGTCTGTTCTTTATTAATTCATTGAGTTGATATCTCATAATATTGTTCCTTTGAACCCATCATATCTTCAATAAAGAAACATTTGTCTGATACACTTCAAAGTTCAGCATATAACAGAATCCTTCAAGTTGCTTGTTTAAAATGTTCCATCTGACTCTGTAGAGCAGGATAAGAACAAGGAATGTGTGTTTTATTTTTGTATGTGTGGCTTGTGTGTGTTAATAGGTATGTGAACACATGTTGGGGTTATGTGCATATATGTATGTGTGGCCATGTGGAGTTTCAAGATGACATCAAGAATCTTCCTTTAAGGCCGGGCAGTAGTGACGCACACCTTTAATCCCAGCACTCAGGAGGCAGAGGCAGGTGGGTCTCTGTGAGTTTGAGGCCAGCCTGGTCTATAAGAGCTAGTTCCAGGATGGGCTGCAAAGCTACAGAGAAACCCTATCTCAAAAGAAAAGTCTTCCTTTACTGCATGCCACTTGATCACTGAGATAAGACCTCTAAATTGAACCCCAAGTTCATCGATAGTCAGACTACAAGCTTGCTCCAGGGATCTAACTTCTGAACACTGGAATTATGGGCAGGCCACAGTAGCCACCTGGCATTTACATGGGTGCTGTGGATGCAAACTCAGGTCCTCACCCTGGCATGGCCAGTGTTTTACCCACCAATTCATCACCCTGTCTGAGAGACTCCAGTGTGTGTACATCACAACGACTGGATGTCTGATGTGAGCTCACACCATGAGGAGTAACTGTCAATTGACTGATGTGGGCTTCTGGGGTCTTTGAAGAGTTGAAGACAGATAGTTATAGTTTCCCCTAGTTATGTTAAAAGATAAATTAGTTATAAAACTTTAGACTCACAAAGATAAAATAGATGACAGTATATTTTCTTTAACTTTGCCAGATACAAATAGACTAAATATTGTAACTGTAGTTCTTGCTTGAACCTGTTTTGTTATATGTAATTTTACTATGTTAAAGTTAAAACCTTCCTTTATATTAAGACAAAAAAGGGGAGATGATGTGGGATTTACCTCTGTATACTATGAATGTCTTATTACAATTGGTTAATGAATAAAGGTGTTTTGGCCAATGGCTTAGCAGAGCAAAGCCAGGTGGGAAATCCAAACAGAAATATAGACAGAAAGTAGGTGGAGTCAAGGAGACACCATGTAACTGCTAAAGGAGAAAGAAACCTCCATGGACCCTTACAGGTAGGCCACAACCTCATGGCGAAACACAGATTAATAGAAATGGGTTAATTTAAGATGTAAGAGTTTGTTAATAAGAAGCCTGAGCTAATAGGTTAAACAGTATTGTAATTAATACAGTTTCTGTGTGATTTTTTTTCAGGTCTCAGCAGCCAGGAAATGAATGAGCAGCCTCATACAACAATCAACAGCAAAATGATAAACATCTAAGAACATTCTCCTGCAAACAGAAGATAGTGGAAGGTGATGGTTCCTAAAGAAACTTCAGGTCTATGAGCAGTAGTGTCTAGTCTAGTCTTCCATCGAGAGGAAACAACAAATAACTATTACACTATAGAGTCAGAAGAATTTCTGGGATTGCTAGTTTCTAATCTGACTAAGACAATACAAGCTCCAGGTATAGAAGTAGACCCTGCCTCAAAGTAATAGGTAGAGAGTGCTAGAGGAAACCCAATACTTTCTTCTGCACACAGAAGTATGTGTATAAACACTCAGATAGATAAAGATACACAAATAAATCTCTTAAAAATTCGCTTCTAATTAGAAAAGAAATCACAAAAATTTGAAGTGGAAGAGCATCACAAATGAAAATTCATGACATCAAAGCACAAAGAAGCTATGAAAGAATGGACAGAAGGATATAAAAGAGCTCAGAGAAGTGGGAAGAAGAAAGAATCAATAAAAATAATTCTCTTCTGAAAAGACCAAGGTTAAGCCTAATATTATGCATGCTAAGTTAAATTTTTTACTAAAAAAAATTCACTTTTAGGCCAGGCATAGTGGTACATGGCTGTACCATGAATATAATCCACGAATTTGGGAGCTAAGGCTGGAAGACTGTGAGTTCTAGACCATCCTGGACTACATAGTGAAACTGTATCTCAAAGGGAATTTTACTCCCTCTCATAAACGAAAGGAAAAATGTTAAAAAGACACAGAAGCACCCATGATCCAAAATTAGAACACTATGAACCACAAAATTGATAGCATTGGAATATAAAACATATCTACCAGTTCATACTGACACAAAGAAATAATTGAATAAATGCATGACTAGTGAGAGGGAACAGCTTTTCCAGACAGGAGAATCCCAGCTAAACAAAAGAAATACATAACTGCAACCAAGCAAACAGCAAATAAAGTCACTACATGACTTCCACTGGAAGATGCTGTGCTCGGGGTGAGGCCTTGAGAAGCCACAGAGCACTGGCCTAATCTCAATGTATCTTCCCCGGATAGTGCTCAGCTATGAGGGAGGGGAAAACAGTAACTTGACAACAGAGAAGCCCAGAAGACAGAATTTTAGCAAAGTGATATAGATTAGTACTATCCAGAGTAGGATAGGTCAGCATCCTGCAGCCCCCACACCACACCCCAACAGCAAAGCATCTTTGCTATGGCAGGATGTGAAGACTAGGGAACCTCGGTCAACTCACAAGCAAACATCAGACCAGAACATTCTGAGGTCTCTCAACAGCAACAAAAGAACTTGTTAGCACTCATCAAATGTGTTACGGTGGTTACGGGTATATTAAAAGCAAAACAAAACAGAGGCAGCAAAGGGAAACTGTCATTGACATAGATGCCACCAAGGAAACACAATTCAATAATAATAACGTGCAGGTTTTCACCGCTGTGCTGTGACATCTTAGTGGTTAACCTAGGGGCTGCCATCAGCTGCAAACACATTGCAATCAAAGCTGAAGTATTTGGTTACTAAATATCATCTCCCTCTTCTCTACCTCTGTGCTGTTTCCTTTAACTTCAGTGGCCCAACTCTACTTGCCAGAATCTTTCCCACACTTCAAGTTTAAATACAAAACACCAGCCCAGCCAGAGTTCCCACAGTCCCAAGCTACTTGTAACCATCCTTCTGGTAGCACCATATATTTTAGCCAGTGACAGAAATGTCTCATTTGACATGCCAGACAAATTCAATATTGTCATGGGACCGGGAATTTGGCTCAGGAGTAGAGGGATTTCCCAGGATGTGCAAGGCCTGGGGCTCAGTCCCCAGCACTGGAAAAACAAACCAGTTACCACGTCATCTCTGTTACCCCAAATGTATCACAGAGTTGAAGTTCAGGAATGGCTCCTGGAAAGCTCAAAAAGAAACAATAAATAATGCAGAGTACTAATTTATCTGTAAGCATGAGGACTGAAACTACCACGGTGATAGGGAACTCGTGTGGCTTAGGGACCATATTTTTTCTTTCCACGGAGATGTCTGTGGAGAGCTGGACTGCAGCCGCTGTTCAGGGAACAAGGAGCAGGAGCTGGGTGATCTTGACGACACACAAGACCTGGTCATCAGCTACACCCACAGGCAGGGCCAGACTCCCCCGGTCTCAAGTCTGGACCACACCTGGCTCACTGGTCTTTAAACACTGACTATTTTTTTTATTACTTTATTATCCATTTCCATACTAACTGTTCTCCCCGTCCCCTGACCCTGTTCTAACCCTGGCCGTCCATTAAAATCACTCAGAGAGCTTTCAAAAAATCCTGTTGCCAAGTTGTAATAGCCTGACCAAGTAAGTGAGGTTTGCAGAGGTGGGACTCAGGCCCAGGCAATTCTGAAAGTCCTCCTGGTGAGTCTAATGCACAGCCCAGGGCTGGACTGACCGTTCTGCCACAACACTGGCGTAGCCGCTGAAGTTGTTGCCGTCAGCAAACCAGAAGCAGAGCAGGCCAGCTCTTCCCACTCTCTGCTGGGAGCACACGTCCTCCCACCACTGCCCGCTCTCCTGGAGATGGATGAGCTCAAGCCTGCGGCATCTACTACCCGAATGCCTAGGTGTCTTGGACACCTTGTCCTCACTCACATGGAAGAACTGCAGGTGGTACGGCAAAGTTCTCTGGTGTTGGGTGCACCTCACTCACATGGAAGAACTGCAGGTGGTACGGCAAAGTTCTCTGGTGTTGGGTGCACCTCACTCACATGGAAGAACTGCAGGTGGTACGGCAAAGTTCTTTGGTGTTGGGTGCACCCATGAATAGGAGAAAAATGTGTCTGACATATATGTCAGGTGGATACGGCCGGTATTTTCTCTTTTATCATCAGTGTTTGATGGAAGTAAAGCAGGAGCTCAGAGCAAATGGTAAAGAATCAGCTAAGAAACAAACATCCAGGAAAGTAGAAAGGAAACTGGTGGGAGAGAGGAAAGGGATCAAGTAAAGGGGATCTGAGAGGGGAGGGGGTGGGAGTGAATGCAAGCACAGGACATCGCAAGTGCTCGTGAATATGTCACAAGGAACCCCGTTACTGTGTATGACTGACACAAACTAAAAGAAATGTTTTAAAAAGAAATGTCTGAAGCCAGGTGGTGGTGGCGCACGCCTTTAATCCCAGCACTCGGGAGGCAGAAGCAGGTGGATCTCTGTGAGTTTGAAGCCAGCCTGGTCTATAAAGCAAGTTGCAGGACAGCCAGGACTGTTACACAGAGAAACACTGTCCCAAAAAACAAACAAAAAAAGAAGAAGAAGAAAAAAGAAAGAAGAGAAGGAAGAAAAAAAGAAAGGAAGGAAGAGAGAAAGAAAGAATGAAAGAAAAGAAAGAAAGAAAGAAAGAAAGAAAGAAAGAAAGAGGAAAGAAAGGAGAAAGAAAGGTCTGAATGTTGTATGCTAACTTCTTTGTGGTTCAATATATAGACCTAAGATGTGATTTTATTTATTTTTTTTTTGGAAATGAATGAGGAGAACTCTTATGTGTTGGAGTCTGAGATGATCCATATGATTACACTGAGTTTCATGCAAAAGAAAAATACTTCAGCAGTTAGGGATATGGGGGTGCAAATGGCTTCCAGCCAATGACTTCCCCAAGTCCTCCTTGCAGTCTCACTATACATGTGAGAGGAAAGGAAGCCTCTGGTTGTGAGAGAAGAGGGAACGGTTAAGGGGCCCAGGAAGCTGGATAGAACCTGAAGATGTGGGGCTAGAAGACAAAGTGTTAGAAAAGTAATGGCCTAAGATGAGAGCTATGAGACTGTGGAGGAAGGACAGGAAGGAGAGGGCACATAGCTCCATTTCCTTCTTGTGTGGAGGGGAACAGAAGACACCAGGGTCCAAAGTTCTGCTGCTTTGGTAGCTTTAGAACTATCAGGCAGCACCTGGTTCTGCAGCGCAGGCTGGCCTTGAATTGTGAGCTTCCTGTTTGTGATCCTTCATCCTGAGATTATAGCACCACAATACAAGTTGGTGGATGCTTTGCTTATGTATTTATCAAGTGCATATGTAGTGTGTATATGTGCTTGTGTATGTATGTACACGTGTGTACACACATACATGCATGTGTGCATGTGTGTGTGTGTGTACATGTGTATGTGCAAGGCATTTGTCCTCTATCACTCCCACCTCATGTTTTGAAATAGTCTGTCACTGAGTCTGGTGCTCACTGATTACACTGGCCAGCTCTGGGCATCCACCTGTCCCCACCTCCCCAGTGCTAAGTTTATAGATACATACCACCATATTCAGCTCTTACAAGGGTTCAGGGGATCTAAACTGTGGTTCTCAATGCTTGCACAGCAGGCCCTTTACTGACTGAGTCGTCTTCTCAGCCCCTGGCTGCTTGTATTTTCACACACATAATCTGAGGTGCCCAGCGGGTTGAACAGCAGATATAGACATATCAGAGATAAATGAATATATTACAGACTTGAAAGGTCCCAAATTAAATTTCACAAGAGGAAACATGGACATAGAAAGATCAGCTACTGAAATGGTGATGACATTTTTTATGAGGCCAAGGTTTAGTTACCTGCCATTTCCTATATCAATAATTTTACCTCAATTAAGAAAAAGACAACATCAGGCCTGAGCAACCTAAGAGTGAATTTGCATCTGAAGATGAGAAATATCTCTGTTAACGAGAAACATGCACACATCATTTCTCAGGAACCTGAGAAGAGGCAGCCCGATGGCTCAGGATCCATAGACCCCTGGACGCCCAGCAGCTGTGTAGTGCAGCTGGCAGCCATCACCATGGCAACATTCCTTCCCAGGAGAGCAGCTTGGTCCATGAAAACCAACCATCATTTAAAAATTAACACAGATGATCCTGCATTGGATCCTGCACAACAAAAGCCGTTTTTATAGAAATGCCCTTTCTAAGGACATAATTGGAACAAATGAGCAAATTTGAATATAGATTGTGAATTAGATGGGTGGCTCTCAAACTTCAGTTTGTTTCAGACTCACCTGGTGCATTTGTCAAAACACAGATGCTGAACCCCACCCCCACAAAGTCTGATTCAGTATAGCTGGGCTTCTAGCCAGGACACTGTATTTCCACCAAGTTACTAAGTGGGGGTGGTGCTGCAGATGTGAGATTCTGCTTGAGAATTACAGTGACTTACATGCTCACATTGGTTTAGTGCTAATTTCTTGAGTTCTTATGACTTTAACAATTGCTATGAAAGAGAAGGTCCTAGCCAGGTGGTGGTGGTGCATGCCTTTAATCCCAGTACTTGGGAGGCAGAGGCAGGTGGATCTCTGTGAGTTCGAGACCAGCCTGGTCTACAAGACCTAGTTCCAGGACAGGCTCCAAAGCCACGGAGAAACCCTGTCTCGAAAAACCAAAAAAAAAAAAAAAGAAAGAAAGAAAGAAAGAGAAGGTCCTTTACCTTAGATATTCTAATATTAAGCAATATAGGTATAAAGAATTATAGGTCAATAGTCATCCATGTTTGCATACTTATAGTTAGACTAATCAGATTCTTTAGATACATAGAGATTGTATTCTGCATAGATAGGTAGTATTCACCACTTCAAAGAACTGTAGAATATGGCATTTAAATAACTTAGGGTTCTGTTGATGTGAGACATGATTACTCCTGGCAGCACCAATCTATTCCCGAGAGAATGTTGGGCACCAAAGACACTCCACTTAGAATTTGTTTTCTTCTTAGCAAAACTGGCCTTTGGGCAAAGAACTGCCCATGCCTCGACTGTGTCCAGATTGGACAAGCAGGATATAAGAAAAAAGGATTGCCAAATCTTGCCAAGACAGGTTAAGATGGTTTTGAAATTTTCCCTGCCTCTGAAAATGATCTGTCAGTTACTCTAGGCCTTAGCCAAAGTTGCTTGCTCCAACATTGCAAATGAGACTTTGGATGATTGCCCAGGTAGCCAGTTGTCTCTGTCATTTATTACAATTTTTGGAAGTTACTTGATTGCGCTTCCTGATTATTCAAGTAATATTGTTTCCCTTCTAAGGTCTTTGATGGGGTTGAAGACTAGATAGTCATAGTTGCTTTCATCTCATGACTTAGTCAAACCATTTCTAATACAAGACTTAGACTCCTTAGGATAGGATAACTATTGAAACATTTAGTGTATGTTTCTTGCTTGATATTGTTTATGCTGGTTGTAACTCTAATTTTTATACTTGATATTTGTTCTTATTGTATATAGTTTTGTATTAGGCTTGGACCTCTTTTATTTAGACAAAAGGGGGAAGTGCTGTGGGAGCTTCTTCAGCCAATAGCCTTTAAGATATTGGCCCACTCTGCACGTGGCCACATGTACTATATATACAGATGTAAAAACGTGAATGGCCCCTTGGCTGCTGGATTTGGTTCCTGTTCCCTGCTCATGCAGAGGACTGCTGATCTGTGAGTCTAATAAATAGACCTTTATTATACTCCAAAAACAAAAAGACTCTGGAAAGAGAAAAGTGCCATCTTGCTTGAACCACAAAAAAGAAAGAAAGAAAGAAAGAGAGAGAGAGAGAGAGAGAAAGAAAATGCCAAAGGCTAGATATATGTCTTAGGTTTAAGAAGACTCTTGCAGAGTACCTAAGTTGGGTCCCTATCATTAAAGTCTGGTGGTCCACAACTACCTGAAATATATGCTCCATGGCATGTGATAACCTTTTCTAGTGCCTGTGGTCACAAGCACACAATGGGCATAGGGCTGCACACACACACACACACACAACACATACACACACACAACACACACATACACACAGAGACAGAGAGACCATTGAAAGTAAAAATAAAATGTTACTTATTGCAAATGATATTATTCAAAATTTCCTATCTTACTATAATATTTTATACTTACCACAACATTAAAAACATGTCTATAATAAAAAAGAGAGAAAATACAGTAACTATTTGGACAAGATTAGGGCTGGAACTTTGTATTCATTAGCTTTCTGTTGCTGTGTGAGGGAGCCCATAGAAGTGGGTCCACTCCACCTTGATTGAAGGTCAGAAATCTTAAGCTTACTCTTGCTCTTTCAAAGTTATTGACAAGAATTCTGACTGAAGGTGTGGCTACAAACAAGATATCCTGACCTAGGGTGTGGTTGCTTTGTGTTTTGGATATTAAGATGGCCCATAGAGGTAGATCCACTCCACCTTGACCAAAGGTCAGAGAATTCAAGCCTATTCCTGCTCCTTCATTTTTAAGATAGGGAGTGGCTGCCTACAGCATACTTGCTCTAAGGTGTAGTGGCTCCATGTCCTGCCTAAAACATCAGAATGATTAACCCAGGAAATAGTGACTTGATGTCTCAAGTATTGAAGCAAGTAAGTGTTCTGTTTGTCCTTTGTGTCATATTAAAGCAGTCTTTTGCCTTCTTCCCCATTTTTGGATTGGAGCATGTAAGCATATGGAAAATAAATGCGGGCATACTCAGGATTCTGAATTCCCTGGGTTGCCCTCCCAGTACTATCCTGTGTCTCTGTGTTTCTTTCATATCTCTGTTCCTCTTGCCTAACATTTCTCATCCACACACCCCTACCCTGAAACATACGAACCTTTCGAGGCTGTACCCCAACAGATGTCACCCCAACATGTGGCTACAACAGCTGTGTCAAAATCTCTGAGAAAATCAACTCAAAAGCAGGAAAGATTTATTTTAACTCCTGGTTTCGGAGGTTCCAGTCAGCAGTCGGTTGCCTCCATTGCTTTGGGGGCTAATGAGACAGATTGTTACAGTGGGATGCATGTGGCTGAGAGAAGCTACTCATGCCCTAGCAGCTGGGAGGAAAGAGTGAGAAGGAGGCTTGCATTCCAACACCTTTAAAGGAATGAGGCCAACGGCCTGACCTTCTCCTAAGGTCCCACTTTCTAGAGTTTCCGACACTTTTCAATAAAGATGTTGGCAGCTAAGCCTCTATATTACATGGGTTTCTGGAAGACGTGCAAGCAGTTCAAGATGAAACTACAACATGTTTATTCTCAAGTGGTTCAGGAAAAAGCTAGGTAGAGTGTATATACATGAAAACAGAAATAATGATGCAAATGCGAGAAGTCTCACAACCTTTCTGGAAGTTTAGAATTACAGTCAATTAAAAAAAAATCAAAATTAGCATGGGAAAAGAAAGTTAAACCATGTCATCTACACCTGTCACCCATGGCAGCCACTAGCTGCGCAAGCCACTTCATTTTAAGTTAATTAAAATTAAACAATAAATTTTGTTTACATCAAATTCCTTAATTTCAAAGACAAAAAGCCAGCATGACTAGAGGTGACTGTGGCAGAAGGTAGAAGCACAGGCCACTTCAGTTTCCCAGAACCTTCTACTGAGCACTGCTGACTTCAGTCGAAAGTGTTTTAAGATGAGGGAAAGTGTCTTTAGAAAAAACTTCAAGTGCCCCTAGGTTTGGTGACCAACACCTACAATCTCATTTCTTGGGAGATAGAAGCAGGGGGATCAGGAGTTCAAGGCCAGCTATGATGACACAGTGAATTTAGAAACAGCCTGAATTACAGAGACAATACAACATCTTATAAACAAATGAATGTGCCAAAATCAGCAGTGAGGAAAGATAATCATCACATGTAGTAATAGTCAATTGTTTTTTTTTCTGAAAGAAAAGTTTAGCAACTAAAGGTGCTAAAGAAGAAAAAATATTAAATAATAACATAAATTATAACAGCTACATTAGAAACACATTTTCCAGAGTGGTGATTCAATTATTCAATGCTACCACCCTACACTCCTCATCATCTTACTGTTTTTCTTAACAATCCATTAGGTAAAGAAGTTACATATCTAAGTAACTGGTGTTCATCACTACCACCTGTGTGTGTGTGTGTGTGTGTGTGTGTGTGTGTGTGTGTGTGTGTGTGTGTGTGTGTGAATGTCTGTCTGTCTTTATCTCTGCCTCTCCCTCCCTCTGTCCTCCAAGCAGAGAAAGAGCAAACCAGGAGAGCAACTTAAAGTGAAAGGCCAAGGTTTAGATTACTCCAAGTTCATTCAGAGGATGTGACTACTGGTTTCTTAGTGGCTGATGCACCAGCAAATGGGGAAGCAGCGTGGGTGGTTTGGGTGCAGTTTCTACTCTTCCTCTGCCTCTCAAACACAGGGCACCCTCATCTTCCATCTGCTTGTCCAAATTCTCAGAACCAAACCCGCTTGCCTTCTGTTCCAAAAAGACACTTCTTTCTTCCCAACATAATTTCTCTAGGGTTCCAGGGCCACCCAAGTGATGAGCTGACTAATTCCATTTTCCATGGTTTCAGATCCTCCTAAAAAGCATTTGGATAGCCTAGCTCAAAGAGCATCTGGGCATCTTCTTTTATGCTCTGCCTGACACAACCCCAGTCAGCCACCCTACACCTAACCTCTGAGTTGTAAATACAAAGATCCACAATTCATATTGTCCGTCTTCTCCTCTCTCATCTTTCTAAGCTTCACGTTCATTTCAGACTCAGTAAAGCACAAAGCTGTTACTTTAAGAGAACAGAGAGCAGCAGAGAAAACTGCAAATGCTATGCCATAATTCACAAGTCAACAAATAGGAAAGACTTCTCTAGGAGAAATGAGACATAAGTCAAATCTTCAAATATCAAACAACAGAACTGGAAATCAAACTGTGAGCTATGCCTCCACTGTATCCAAGCCTTAGTTAAGAGTCTAGATGTCCAGCTAAGCATTCATTATACTATCATAGGAGGTTTGGGCAACCTGTCCCCCATATATGTAAAAGTATGACTCAGAAAATTATTATTAATTATGAATGCTTCACCTTAGCTTAGGCTTATTTCTAGCTAGAATTTTCTTAATTTAAATTAACCCATTTATATGAATCTATGTGCTGCCCCAATGCTAGTTTTACCTCATCTTTGAACTGTCCATTCTGCATTCCTGCTTCCTCCATGTTTGTCTGTCTGGACCCTGGCCACTGGTTGGCTGGCTCCCTTTTCTTTCTGCCCACCGATACCACCTATCCCTCCTCTGTCTAACTATTGGCCATTCAGCCCTTTATGAGACCAATTAGACCAATCAGGTGCCTTAGGCAGGCAAGGTGAAACAGCTACGCATCTTTACATAGTTAAACAAATGTGACATAAACAAAATCAACACACCTTTATATAGTAAAACAATTATTCTATTCCACAACATTTGTCAAATACTTAGAGAAGATTATTCTTAGCCACAAGACATGAGACACCAGGCCTTTAGAATTCAACTTGCTGTTTGATAATAAAACTTTCAAGATATCTCTTTATATAAAAATTTTTACCATGCAAAAGATTTTTACAAATATTTATAAGAGAGGAGAGTCTTACCTCACAGTATTCTGTGATAATGCAAAAATTATCCTGTTCCACGAAGCTTGCATGGAACTTGACAATGGCTGGATGACTTAGCTTGGAAAGGAGCTGGGCTTCCACATTGGCCTGAACAGTTTCATTCGGGTTTAATTCCCCAACAGAGATTTCCTTGAGTACCTTTCTGCAGTCAAAAAAAGAAAAAAGAAAAAGAAAGGAAGAAAGAAAGAAAGAAAGAAAGAAAGAAAGAAAGGAGAAAAGAAAAGTGAAGAAAAGAAAGAAAGACATTAAGAGTTGAGAAGTACATTTAAAACATATGAGCAAATAGTACAGAGCCCCTCACTGTGGCCAGGTGACCAGCTGCTCAAAGGTCTAGTTCTACCTGCTAGGATACTGATGCCCTAGACCTGCTTTCTATACTGGTCAGTACCATGGTGTCCCAAAGTCTCTGATTTCCACACCTATTCCCTCTACAATTGAATGTCAGTCAGAATGTGTGATATTTTTTTATTCTAACCTAACTGTCCTTGGCGCACCATGCTTTATTAATAGCAGGATTTAAGAAGACAACGTTTTAACTGAAAACATTGATAGAGATAGTAAGAATTTCTATCCTGGGAGAGGATGTAGGGTAAAGGGAACACTCCTGCATTGCTGGTGGGAGTACAAGCTGGTACCACCCCTTTGGATATCATTATGGCAATTTCTCAGAAAATTAGGAAACAACCTTCCTCAAGAACCAGTAATACCACTTTTGGGTATATAATCAAAGGATGCTCAATTGTGCCACAAGGACGTGCTCAATGATGTTCATAACATCTTTATTTGTCATAGCCAAACCCTGGAAACAACCTAAATACCCCTCAACTGAAGAATGGATAAGCAAAATGTGGTACATTTACACAATGGAGTACTACACAACAGAAAAAAAATAACGACATCTTGAATTTTTCAGGAAAGTGGATGGAGCTAGAAAATATAATTTTGAGTGAGGTAGCCCAGACCCAGAAAGACAGTTACCATATGTACTCACTCATAAGTGGTTTTTAAACATAAAGCAAAGAAACCAGCCTACAAATCACAATCCTAGATATCCTAGATAACAATGAGGACTCTAAGCGAGACATACATGAATCTAATCTACATGGGAAGTAGAAAAAGACAAGGTCTCCTGAGTAAATTGGGAGCATGGGGACCTTGGGAGAGGGCTGAAGGAGAGGGGAGAAGTAGGGAGGGGAGCAGAGAAAAATGCAGAGCTCAATAAAAATGAAAAAAAGAAATTCTATCCTATATAAACGGAAGATTTCATTAAATCTCCAAATCATTAATTTAAAAATTGTGATAGCACCATGAAAAGTGGACCAAAACACTACCTTTCCCTATCCAAGAAAAGAAAGTAGTCTGATGAGCCAGCCAATTATAGTCCACACTGTAAACTAGATCTCCTGGGGACAGCACTTTAGCATGCCAATTACACTGTGCAGACAGATGCTGCTGATTGCCAGGGAGCCTGGCTGCTCATTAAGGCAAGTTCTGTAGAACTCCTGCTAGAAAACACTTTGCAAAAACTGTTAAGAGTTACTTCTTGGGCATATTAGTAGAAATGCTTAATTAAAGACTGTAACCAACTCATAGACTATCCAGCAGACCCCAGTCATGTCTAACAGGTGTTCACTCTGTCCTTGCCATATGGAGTGCCCGAAGCTGGTAGACTGGCATGCCCATGAACTTCTGTCTTCCCTCTGATGGGAGATGCTTATCCAAATCACTGGGTCTAATACAGGTCCATTTCTGCTACTGTGCTCACTATTATGAATTTACATATGATATAAACTGATGGAAAATAAATACCCTTGCTAGGAAAAAATAAATCAAAGGCTTACCAAAAGGGTCTGACAGTGACAAATGGCAAAAATCATACTTTCATGTCATTGTCTGGCCAGTTCTTTGTTTGTTTTGTTTTGTTTGTTTTTCAGTACAGGATTTCTCTGTGTAACAGTCTTGGCTGTCCTGGAACTCACTCTGTAGGCCAGGCTGGCCTTGAACACACCGAGATCCACATGCCTCTACCTCCCGGGTGCTGGGATTTCAGGCATGTTCTACCACAGCCCAGCTGACAGTCAAGTTCTTTTTTTTTTCCGAGACAGTGTTTCTCTGTAGCTTTGGAGCCTCTCCTGGAACTAGCTCTCGTAGACCAGGCTGGCCTCAAACTCACAGAGATCTGCCTCTGCCTCCCGAGTGCTAGGATTAAAGGTGCATGCCACCATACCCAGCCTTAGGTCAGTTCTTAATGGGGCAAACTTGTAAAACTGTAGTCTGAACTCAAATTTCTAAGTTCTCAGTCTACCCAGTAAAAGATAAACCTGGAAAACTAGATATACGTGGGTGTGCTCTATGAAAAAAAGATGAAGGAGAATCTAACCAAAGGATTTTAGATTTTGGTAATACATAATAAATTTTTCTTCCAATGGATGTCGTTCCAATTTACTAATTGTCTCTTCTACCCAGGCAAATACCAGCTTCGATTACACTGAATAAGAGGGCTCTTTCCAAGCAATCTACAGATTCAATGCAATGCCCAGCAAAATTCTTCAATGACCTTGAAAGAACGGTTCTCAACTTCATATGGAAAAGCAAAAAACCCAGGATAGCCAAAACAATCCTGTACAATAAAAGAACTTCTGGAGGCACCACAATCCCTGACTTCAAACTCTACTACAGAGCTACAGTACTGAAAACAGCCTGGTATTGGCATAAGAACAGACAGGAGGACCAATGGAACCAAATAGAAGACCCGAATATCAATCCACACATCTTCGAACACCTGATCTTTGATAAAGAAGCAAAAAATATCAAATGGAAAAGAGAAAGCATATTTAACAAGTGGTGCTGGCATAACTGGATATCAACATGTAGAAGAATGAAAATAGACCCATATCTATCACCATGCATAAAACTCAAGTCCAAATGGATCAAAGACCTCAACATAAAGCCAACCACACTGAACCTTATAGAAGAGAAAGTGTGAAGTACACTTGAACGCATTGGCACAGGAGACCACTTCCTAATAGAACCCCAGCAACACAGACACTGAGAGAAACAATTAATAAATGGGACTGTTGCAAAAGGAGCAGGGCCTTTTGTTCCCCCGGCCACCTGGCTAGCTTACACCCAAAATAATCACACAGAAGCTGTATTCATTTAAACATTGCCTGGCCCATTAGCTCTAACTTCTTATTGGCTAACTCTTACATATTAGTTTAACCCATCTCCATTAATGTGTATCACCATGGGGCTGTGGCTTACCAGCAAGATTCTAACCAGTGTCCGTCTTAGGCAAGAGATCCATTGCTTCTTGACTCTGCCCTTCTTCCTCCCAGCATTCAGTTCTGTCTACTCTGCCTACCTAAGTTCTGCCCTATCAGGCCAAGCAGTTTATTTATTCAACCAATAAAAGCAACACATAAACAGAAGGACCTCCTACACCATGGAACATCCTGAAACTGAAAAGCTTCTGTAAAGCAAAGGACACAGTCAACAAGACAAAAGAACAGCCTACAGAATGGGAAAAGATCTTCACTAACCCCACATCAGACAGAGGTTTGATCTGCAAAATATACACTCAAGAACTCAAGAAATTAAACACCAAAAGATCACATAATCCAATAAAAAAAATGGAGTACAGACCTAAACAGAGAACTCTCAACAGAGGAATCTAAAATGGCTGAAAGACACTTAAGGAAATATTCAACATCCTTAGTCATCAGAGAAATGCAAATCAAAACAACTCTGAGATTCCATCTTACACCTGTAAGAATGGCCAAGATCAAAAACACTGATGACAACTTATGCTGGAGAGGTTGTGGGGAAAAGGGAACACTTCTGCACTGCTGATGGGAATGCAAGCTGGTACCACCCCTTTGGATGTCAGTGTGGTGATTTCTCAGAAAATTAGGAAACAACCTTCCTTAAGAGCCAGTAATACCACTTTTGGGTATATATCCAAAGGATACTCAATCGTGCCACAAGGACATGTGCTCAACTACGTTCATAGCAGCTTTGTTTGTCATAGCCAGAACCTGGAAACAACCTAAATGCCCCTCGACTGAAGAATGGATAAGGAAAATGTGGTACATTTACACAATGGAGTACTACACAGCAGAAAAAAATAACGATATCTTGAATTTTGCAGGAAAATGGATGGAGCTAGAAAACATTATTTTTGTTGAGGTAACCCACACACAGAAAGACAATTATCACATGTACTTACTCATAGGTGGTTTTTAAACATAAAGCAAAGAAAGCCAGCCTACAAACCACAATTCCAGAGAACTTAGACAACAATGTGAACACTAAGAGAGACTTACATAGATATAATCTACATGGGAAGTAGAAAGTAGAAAAAAGGCAAGATCTCCTGAGTAAATTGGGAGCATGGGGACCTTGGGGGAGGATGGGAGGGAAGAGGCAGGGAGGGGATCAGAGAAAAATGTAGAGCTCAATACATATCAATAAAAAATATATTTTAAAAAAAGAAAAAGGAAAAAAAGAGGGCTCTTTCCAGTCTTTAAGGAGTGCTCCAAGCTTTTCATTCACTTGGACAAGCCTTTCCCTCCAGCTATATTACTGTAAAAGAACAGCAATTGTCTTGGGCAATGCTAGACCTTAGTACTCAGTCAGACCCGGGGTCAGAGGCTTTGCAACTGCAGTCGGTACACTAGCATGGACAGTCGAGTGACACGCTATGGGTTATGTTTTCAGTGGCATTATAAATGAAGGGGGCAGGGAGATGCTTCAGAATCAGCTGCACAAGCATGAGGAGCTGAGTTTGGACCCCCAAATATAACATATAATCTGAGAATGGAGGACATAGGGATCCATGGGGCTTGCTAGTAAGTCTAGCCAATCAGTGAATTCTATGTTGAGTGAGAAACCATATCTCAGAAAGGAAGGTAGAGAAGTGATTGAACAAGACATGTCTTGTTCAACCTCTGGCCTCCTTACACATCTGCATTGATGTATGGACACACATATCTACATGGATACACACACACAGAGACACCACACACACACAAGAAATAAAAATTCTAAGTCAGAAACTCTGTCCTGCAAGTTGAGAATGCAAATATGAAAACTTGAAAATTGACTTCACCCTCTGGTGTTAGAGGATTAACATTCGACTTTTCTGCTGAATTTAAAAAAGTCACATCTTTCTTCTCCAAAAGAAAGGGAATGCTTCAATGCTGAGATGAACATCATTGAGAATACAATTTTCTTAAATGCAAGCATGTTAGCATGTTCATTTTAAAGGCTTTCCATAGTCCATTAATTTTAAACTCATCCCATTTCCATAGAAAACCAAGAGGGAACTGTCACTTCCCACAAAGAACACATGGACTGTGGCAGGTGTGGGCCCTCTCCAAGCGATGCGCAGGCTTTGGCCTCCTCCTCCATTTTACAGGAGTCTTTCTGTGTGTTGTAATTTTAAAAATCATTTCTACATTTACTTCTCTTCCCTAGCAGGTGCACTCATATCAGTTTCTTAGATGCTAAAGAGCCTATTAGACCCCTTCCTTGATAATGAAGTAGATTCTGCAGAAATGCATGGTGGGTAACTAACATTGTATAAAAAAAAAAAAACTCTTATATTCAGACTTTTTCAGGGAGTGGGGATAGTCCTGTTTTTAGACCGTTAATATGCCCCAAGGAAACAAAAATGAAGGCACATTTTCTTCTCTAGCTTCTGAAGGGTATACAGCAGCAGCAGGCCGTTTAATGACATCTTCATAGCGCTTTCAGTAATCTACATGCCCCAGCTGGTAGGTAGTGGTAAAAGTCACAGTGGTTAAGCATGACAGGATAAAAGCCTTACACAGACTTGCAGTGTTCTCTTGCTGCAAAGGAACATGTACTATAAAAAGATCGAACACGCTTATTTTACAGGCAAGCACTAGCTACTTGGGATTTTCCATGGGATTTTGCCCAGGCCCTGCCTGACCACCCCAATGACAAAACATAAGACTGTATTTGCCCCTAGCTTAGTAGATGAAGCTGAGACTATTATGATAGGTGGTATATAGCACATCATCACTAGGGGACACAGACACATTCTTCCTTGCTTGCCGAGAGCTGTGTCACTGGGTCAACAGGGGAACTTTCATGGCAGGTCAATGTGGGAACCATAGCCACTGAAGACACGTGGAAGCTTGCCAAGTCAAGGGCAGCTTATCACTTGCTCAGTGGCTCTCAGCCTGTCATCCCTTCCTAAATAACATGACAGATACTTATTTTATCAAAGCCCTGACTGTTTGGGGAGGAACTTTGTGACAGCAGAGAAAAGAGCTGTCCCTGGAGACCCATCTCACTTTTGCAAATGGCCTCTTCTCTTGCCTGAGTGGCATGTTGCTTTCTAGTTTGTAGTAAACTGACAAACTTCATAAAGGGATTTTTGAAATTTGGGATAACTGTCACCAATTTGCTTCCCTTGAAATCAGTCCACTGTTTCCATAAATGACAGACAGATAACATAGTCGAGAGATTGACCCTGCATTATTCTCCACCAAATGTTTGTGTGTTCTCTCATGACCTCCATGTTCAGCCAGAAGCAGACACTGCCAAGAAAGCACTACAAAATTATAACTCAGACTTCTGGCCCATTGGTCTCCAGAAGACAAGACAAGCCTAAAACACAAGACTCTGGAGGAACTCTTAGCCAGAGGGTGAGCACTGTCCCTAGCCTCAGAAGAGAAAGAGGTTCTCTGGACCATGCCAGTGCAAGGGTCAGGAAATAGATAGGAAACAAAGTGCTTCTGAGCCCTTGAAAGCAGCGTTTGAGATGCTGAAGGCCAGGCCCAGGGAGGGAGCTACACGTGGGAATTCTGGAGGGCTCAGAGCAGAAGGCCTATACTCTCCCCAAGGTGAGCAGAGCAAAGCACAGAAACCCACATATTCTGTGTCCAGATAAAGAAAGGTCTTCAAGCACCCAGGGGGCTCTTGAACATCCCGGATCGTGTGTGAGCCTCGCCTGAACACTGGGGATGGGAATAGCCTCCAATGATAGCAATGTATCAAAGAGGCCTCCCAGGGCAACTAGACAGCTTTCTAGCAAGCTTAAAAAACCTAGGATCATTTCCTTTGTGATTTAGCCACCAACATCCATGCTGGACACAGTGGTAAATGCCTACCACATGTAGCAGCACATGAAAATTGTGTGGTTCCGATCCCTTCCCTGTGTGCACTGGGGAAGGCAAAAAACAAATAGAAAGAAATGTGTGCATGGATAGAGCATAAATACACACTTTTAAAACCTCAAATTGAGACGAACGTCTCAATGTTAGGGTAAAGAGCATCTGACTTCAAGACTAGGAAGGAAATGTGATAAGCAACTATGGTTCCCGTTTAGGACAAAATCACGGGAAACAGATTTTAACCTTAATTAAACAGAAAGTGTGGATTTTTGTTTGCTTTTGAAAAATATCCAGTGTTTAGCAAAGAAGAGTGTTAAGATAGCCCTTTCCCATCAATCTAACAAAGTGGTAGGTATTCTCCATGTCTTTCTTAGATAGGAAGACCTCCATTTGCCTGTTGCCATCTCTGCAGCACATACCTGTTGTGAGAGCCCACTTGTTTGTTCCCGGATGCTGGGCCCAAAAATAATCAAACAGAAACCATACTATTTGCAAGACTGTTTGGCCAATAGCTTAAGCAAGTTTCTGGCTAACTCATATCTTAAATTAACCCATCTCCATTAGTCTATGTATCGCCACGAGGCTATAGCTTACTAGGTAAATTTCTGGCATCTGTCTCTGGAGGGGGTACATGACTTCTCTCTTTCTCCTAATATTTAGTTCAGTCTTCCCTGCCTAGCTCTACTCTACCCTATCACAGGCCAAAGAGAATTTCTTTATTAACCAATGGTATTCACAGCATGCAGAGGGGAATCCCACATCACCTACCTGTCATTTCAGCATCCCTGCATCTTCAGACACCTTTCTTACATTGAGACAGATCCCTGGGCTGAGAACCCAACCTTCTCCAGATGACAAACACAGACAGGTGTCCCGCACCACACATACACACACACACACACACACACACACACACACACACACACACACACACACATCTCACAGCCTCTCCTAAGTTTGGACACTAAATCAGTTGTGCCCACCTAAGATCTCAACATGGGGCTGAGTCATATGAAGAGTTGGTGGGGCAAGGCTTTCCTTGTGCTGAGGCAAGTGTTGGACAACATCTGTGGCAGTGCTGTGACCTCTACCCTGCTCCCCATGCTTCTACAACTGCTGTGAGCTATCTATTGCCTTTGCCACCTACACTAGGCAGGCTTCCAGCTCTGACCTACACCTAGGAGCCCTGATGTAGGATGCAGCTAAGTACCACAGCAGACCTTGCAGTGACCACGAGTCACTGCTAGACCTGGGGTGGAACTGCCAGAGGCTTAACTCACTTGACTTAATTTCTTTTCTTCTTAAAACTTAAGACTCTTCTAAAGGCCTTAAGGCCACAGTATTGCTCTCGGATTACTTTATGACTAGAAGTATATGATAGTGTTAACATCCTGTTTTAATGGTTTCTCATCTCCTTTAATATGACATATAATTTTATTAAGTATAGAGACAGGAAATGCAATGGCAGACATGCATCATTTTTAGCTAGTACACTGATTTAAAAAAAATAGAAAAGTCAAAATCTAAAGACACTTAAAGAGGGAAAATTCCAGAGTAGGGAGACTAGTACAGATAGAATTTTATTGCTGGTATTTTTCTTTCCTTTGAGAAGTCATAAAAAAAAAGTATCTTTAATGCCCATGGCTATATAAAAAGACAGAATTACTTAATGTGGCTTAAACATGACATGACATTTGCCTTTTTAACAATTAAATCTTTTTATTTTTATTTTTAAAACAATCTTATTTTACATACCAATTCCAGTTCCCTCTCCCTTCCCTCCTCCTGTTCCCCCTACCTTTCCCCTACCCCACCCCATTCACTGTTCAGAGAGAGTGAGGCCTCCCATGGGGAGTCAACAAAATCTAGCACATCATTTGAGGCAGGACCAAGGTCCTCTCCACTACATCTAGGCTGAGCAAGGTATCCCACCATAGGGAATGGGCTCTAAAGAGCCAGTTCATGCACTAGGGATAAATACTGGTTCCACTGCCAGTGGCCCCACAGACTGCCCAAGCCACACAACTGTCACCCACATTCACAGGGCCTAGTTTGGTCCTATGCAGGTTCCTCAGCTGTCAGTCCGGGGTCAGTGAGCTCCCACTAGCTCAGATCAGCTGTAAGAATTAAATCTTGATTCCAGCTCATGTGAGAGTGGGATTCTAGTTCATCCTGTGTAGTCCTCTGCACCTCTTATCACAAACATGCAGCAGGTCATGGCAGGGACTTCAGTGACATTATGGTGCAAAACATAGACAGCAGACAGAAGCTGAGGAGCAGGCTGCTGATGTGAGACCTCGGGGTCTGTACAAGGTCCCAGACAGCCACTACTAAAGACCTAAAGGTAAGAAATGCCACACTTCTGTTACCTTGCTGTCTATAGAGTGTCTTCTGTGAGGCAGACACCATGCTGTGGGTTGAGGAGGCAAATGTAGAGAAGGTAACCTCCTACCTTCTGAGTACACAGTAAGCAAATCTAGAACCCTTGTTAACCTCATAGTAAAACTATAGCAGAGCTGGAAATGAGGCTGAGATCCCCGACCATTCACTGAGGAGAAAAGAAAAGCAAAAATATTTGGTCTTGAATGCCAGGACCCTGACTTTTATATGTACTAAAGTTCTAAAAAACTAACTGAATCATCTTTTTCTCAGGCGAACCCCACAAAGCGAAAAAAGTGAATTTATCTTTCTTCACTATTTTCTCCATACAAATCAATACCCAATAGAAGAATGATTGCATTTGTAGTATTTAAATAGGGTATTAAAGTCAATAAGCAACTTAGTGCATTATATAATATGAAAATGTTGTGGGCACGTGCTTTTTGCTGAGAGGAGATATTATGCTATTTCTTTTAAAAATATTTTTAATTCTTTACTAATTCCATCTATTACATTTTGATCACATCCAGTCCCTTCCCCTAGCCCTTCTCAGATCTGTCACATTCCATACCCACCCACGTCTGTGCCCTCATATTTTAAAATCCATTGAGTCAAATTTGTGCTGCCCATATACTCTTGGGTGTGTGGGCAACCTACTGCAGAACATATGCTTAGAAAAAGCTGACTCTCCCAGTCCTGGTAGCTGTCAAATGCCAATGCTCTTCAGCTAGGGATGGGACTTTGTGCCCACCTCCTCCCTCCAGGCTAGGATTTTGTCTGGCTTAAGCTTACATAGACACAGTGCATGCTTTCTCAACTGCTGTGAGTTCATATGCGTAGCTGCCCCATTGTGCCCCTTTGTACACTTTGGCTGTAGTCATCAACCACCTCTGGCTCCTACAGTCTCTCCGCCCTCTTCTCCTCTGTGACCCCTGAGTATGATAAAGATGTACCAGGCAAGGCTGAGAACTCTGAAGTGACAACAATCACTTTTTAAGAGACATGTAAAATCATCAGATTCACAAATCACTCCTTCCTTTCTCCCTACCCATCTACCCCAGACTTTTAACCAAAGAGTCTAGAAACTCCAGCATGTTTCAAGAATAAGAGTGAGACAAATTACAACTAAGCTCTATGCTGCTCCAGCGAAATCTTCATGCCCTTTCTCCAGAAAGCGGGTCCTGAGATAAGGATTTGTATACAAGCAGCCAATGCAGAGAAGTGATGGGAAAATAAGGCGAGCTAGGGAAGGGGAGGAGGCCACTACAGGGTTCATTATCAAGAGAGTTACCAATGTGAACATTGGTGCCTTGCTTCTGGGGAGCAACGTTGAGAGCCAGTGACTAATGCAATGGTTAGAGTTCTGCTTCACAGCAGAGAGCTGGGAAGCTGCTCTTACCCCACCTCCCGTAGCTCCCTGGTTACCTGGGTTGCAAACTTTCTTCCAAATTGAATCACTTCCTTCTGGAAGGAGGATGGAGACTCAGCAGACTGAGGTAACCGATAAGACTCTGGAAGCTCAACACAGCTCAGCAAATTACTAAACTCCTGGGGCCCCTTCCCGAGGTCTAGCACCATTGCTGGGGGTTAGATACTGGGGGAGCCTGCAGGCCCTGCAGGGAGCTCGAGGGATGGAGCTTTGCCTATGCCAAGGTGGGCTTTTCAGTGATGCAGCTGCCTTTGATCACCCACACTCTTGGGAGTAACCCTAACAAACTCACTGACTCACCCCATAGACTTGAGATGAAACACTTTTTTGGCATGTCATTGTTGCCTATCTGAGGTGAATAGACGTTCGTTCATTTCTCGCCAGGAAAAGTCACACAACAGGGCTGCTTCCGGGGAATATGAATCTCCCATCCTTCTATCCTGCCAGAACACAGTGGACCCAAAATTGCAGGACTGCAGGCTTTGTTAGTGCAGGCTGGGATGTGCACAGAGTGGGTTATGTGCTCAGAAGACACAGACAGGACCCCAATTCCACCTTCCACAAGGATAAAAATGAAGGAAAAGTCTCATTTTAGAAGTTGCTCTACTGCATATTCCTGAAGATGGCGGGTGTTTCAGTTAACTCTGCATTTCTGAGTTGACAGAAACAACTCCTTCTGACTCAGAGTTTCAGAAGGATTCAGTCAGGTGGGTGGGTGGGTGGCTCTGTCCCTAGTGAGACAAGCAGGAGGCTGAGCAGCTGTTCACACAGAACACAGGACAAGCCAGAACTGGGGGGAGGGGTAGACTCCAAAGGGACTACTTTTACCAGCCAGCGCCCACCCTCCAAAAGACCCAAAAGCCTCCCAAACTAGCCTGCAAGCTGGGGTCCACATTCAAGGCATTAACCCATGGGGAATATTTTACATTCAAACTGTGTGGTGGTTTGAATAAGAATAGCCCCTACAGGCTCATCTATAGGAATGCTTGGTTCCTATTGGTGGAACGGTCTGGGGAAGGATTAGGAGGTGTGTCACTGGAGGTGGGCTTTGAGGTTTAAAAAGCCCATGCCTGTCACAGTCTTGCTCTAGCTCTCTGCCTGCTGCCTGTAGATCAGGATGTGAGCGCTCAGCTTCTGCCTCAGCACCACGCCTTCCTCACCCTGAAGCTATAAGCAAACCCTCGATTAAATGCTTTCTTTTGTATGTTGCTTTGGTGATGGTATCTCTTCACAGCAATAGAACAGTAGCTAAGAAAAATGAATAGTAGGACATAGTAATTCCTAGACAAAGTGAAATCAAGTGTCACAAATATAGGTAGATAAAAGATAGATAGATAGATAGATAGATAGATAGATAGATAGATAGGTAGATAGATAGATAGATAGATGATAGATAGATAGAAAGATAGATCAGAGAGATGATAGACAGATTATAGATAGATGGTAGATAGATAAATGAATAGACAGGAAGATTATTGGATGGATGGATGGATGGATGGATGGATGGATGGATGGATGGATAGATGAACAGACAGACAGACAGATGAATGGATGAAGCAAATAACACTACAAGTAAGACATTTTTCGGTAGCAATTTCACTATTTCTGGGTCTGGTCTGGATTATATTTCCAAGGCTGGTACTACAACACATTTTATATGTTATTTCTCATTTTTGAAAAGAACATGGTAAATAGAGCTTTTAGGAGTGGGAAGTTTGAAGATGGGTGTTGCCTCATTAAAAAAAAACACTACTCATGAATTCAGTGATTTTACTTTTGGCCTTTACAAATAAGAAAAATAAAACAAAATGTGTTATAATTAGAGATGGGGCTGATGCTCAGTGGACATTCTTGGAACTCCTACAGTGTCAATGCAAGAATAGACACAGCTTCAGGATAACCCACATCCAGCCCCTAGTCACATGGAGAAATGAAAACCCTCAAACTACTATGTTATGTAAAGCTCTTTCCCCAGGACCCCAAATGTGATCAAGAACTCCAGTGCTGTAAGCATGGACATCCGCATTTCCCGGGCATGAGATCAGCCAGTGTGCTTGAACACCCCTTGCAAAGCAGCCACTCTCTCCCCACCTCTAAAGCACAGCCTCCAGCAAACTGCTAGGACAGTCCCCAGAAGGGACATTGAAAGCAATGCTTTTTCTCTCTTTAGCGCAAATATGAGTGGGTTCCCTTACAGAAGACAGCTTCTGGAACCTCTCGTTACTCTGTTCTTTACAACTCTGTGTATAAAAGACCTCTTCCAACCTCACCACTCAGCTAGCTGTGGGTCCTCCTCTCCCCTCCACTTCCTCCCCTATGCATTGCGACAAGCAGTAGGGCAATCCTATGTTTCTTCTTCCTACAGATGAGCAAAATCACCAAATATTGAAGCTCAAGTATTTTAAATACAATGGCAGTTATCTCTGCCAACAAGTCCTTGCTCCCCACCCCCACTGCCATGGGCTCTGGAAGGGAAAACCTCCTGCCCCAGAGCAGAGCCTAACTTTAGGCATGCTGTAGATTTCTGGCCTGAGAGGTGTGAAGAGGTCTCCTGAAGAGCTTAAAAAACCAAATATCTCTACAATTATCTGTCTGATGGTAGAAAAGAAAAAAAAAATCCTCAGATAAAGAATCACTTTGTCCAAAGCCTAAGCTTGAGACATTAAAAATAAAGATAGCAGGTGATAGAGGCACAAAATTGGTCACAATCATTTTTAGAAAAAAAAAGTAAATCAAAATTCTAAGAGAAAGCAAAATATAGTGGTTCACACCTATAATTCTAGTACTTGAGGCACGAGACAGGAGGATCACCACATGCTCTAGCCCAGCCTAGGCTACAGAGTGAAATGCTGTCTCGAAAACAAAACAAACAGAACAAAGGAGCTGATAGCCCAGCACAGATCCTCATACATCCATGTGACTCTACACTCTTCCCACTAACAAGGATATGACCGTGCCCATCAACTGACGGATGGATACAGAAAAGCAGCTTCTATACACAATATAACTTACCCAGTTGTTGAGAAAAAAATTATAGGGGTTGCCAGAAAGTGGATGGAACCGGAAACTGATGTGATGCAGCCCCAGAAAGACATAATTCACATGATTGTTTCTCGGGCGAGGATCCTAACCTTTAATGTTTGTATGTAGGCAAATAAGAGCTTGCAAGAGTGGCTACAGACACTAAACAGACGACCGCGAGAGGGAAACGAGAAGCACGGAGAGCAGAGCAAAGGTCAAATGTGATGTGATATGAAAATGATGTTATTGGGGGTGGGAGGTCACTAGGGAGGAGGGGTGTAAAGAAGAGAGGGAGAGAAATAACAAAACTTTTGTTTGGAAATGCCACAATAAAATCTAATCCTTTGCAAGCTAATAAAAATTTTAAAAATCGTTCATTAACTTTAAAAGACTATAGGTAGCATTTATTTGTATTGAAATGCTGAGAAAAGCTTTCCTCTCAAAGCCTTTTAAAAAAAAGATTTATTTATTATGTATACAACATTCTGCCTCCATGTATGCCCACACGACAGAAGAGGGCGCCAGATCTCATTACAGATGGTTGTTAGCCACCATGTGGTTGCTGGGAATTGAACTCAGGACCTGTGGAAGAACAGCCAGTGCTCTTAACCACTGAGCCATCTCTCCAGCCCCTCAAAGCCTTTCTTAACTCTTGCTGGTGTAGGCAAGAGTCCTCCCCTGTCTGTGCTCCCTCACTCTACTGACATTTCTTTTTTTTGTTTTTTTGTTTTCGACAGGATTTCTTTGCATAACAGCTCTGGCTGTCCTGGAACTCACTCTGTAGACCAGGCTGGCCTCACACTAACAGAGATCCACCTGCCTCTGCCTCTCAAGTGCTAGGATTAAAGGCGTGCACCACCTTCCTGGCTAACAATGTCTATTTACATTCTTGGTCAGCACAGAGATTTCTCTTGCAAGACTGTAGATGCTCAAAGGCAAGACTGATAATTTCTTCCCATGGAATTCCCAGTTCCTGGGAGCACCCAGTGTGTTTGTAGGAAACAGGACCAGGGCATTCCTCGCTGTCAGTTCACTCCACCATCCGCTCTCTAAACATCATTTGTGTCCGCATATATTTCTTTGCCTTTCTCTGGCTGAGCATCATCACAGTTTGCATGGCAACAATCCCTGGTACATAGTAGCTGCCCCAGAACCATCAGTTACTGACTGCATGCTCCCAAGGTTCAGTTGAAGAGCAGAAGGAGAGAGAGTATGAGCAAGGAAGTCAGGACCGCGAGGGATTCACCCACTGAGACAGTGTGCCTGAACTAATGAGAGCTCGCCAACTCCAGCTGGACCTGGAGTGAATGAGCATGGGATCAAACTGGTCCCTCTGAATGTGGCTGACAATTGGGGCAGACTGATGGGTCAATGACAATGGCACTGGGATTTGTTTCTACTGCATGTACTGGCTCTTTGGGATCCTATTTTCTTTGGATGCATACCTTGCTCAACCTGGATGTAGTGGGGAGAGCCTTGGACTTCCCACAGGGCAGGGTGCCTTGCCCTCTCTTAGGACTGGAGGGGGTTGGGAGGAGGGTGTGTGGGGGGAGCAAAAAGAAAATTAAAATTTATAAAAAATTTAAAAAAAAATGAAATCAAGAGCACCCCAAACACTGGAAGCAAAGGTCCTATAAGTCACAGCTTTTACACATGAGGTCCATTGACCCTGAGATACACTTGTTAGCAGGGCATCAAACAGAAAATATAAATTTATTTTTAAAATCTGCTTTCTAACATACATACTGGAATAGAAATTTCCTAGAAGTTGACATACCCACAGGAGCTGACAATAACATTAACACAAAGAAAAATAGAGGTGAATGACAGTGGACAAATGGCTTGGCTTAGTCACTTCACAATATGGCAGACAAAGGGTGACACCCACAGCAGTCACCCTGCCCAAGCAAGTGCAAGGCTACCCAGTTTTCCTAAAGCCAAGCCCTTAATCTACCTCTTTTCCAATTTGGGGGTGGGTTTTATGGATTTGCTTCATTTTAACAGGAGGCACTGAACTGGGAGATCAGACAAGAGCAGCACCTCCAGCCAGGAAGGTCCTAAAAGGTTAGAGGGGTCACCCCCGTCCTAAGGGGCATCTCAGCAGAGGCAGCATTAACTCTCACAGGATGGACCAACCACTGACTCTAAAGAAGAAATTCTTGTCTCTGATGGCAAGATCTTTTCTTTCCCGCTAAGTCATAGAGCTCCTGAGTGTCTTAACAACTAAGAAATCTAAAATATGTTTTTAAGGATGAAAACTCCTGCCACCCACTCTCTTCCTGTCTTTAGAATTAAAGAAAAACAAAAACAAAAACCACATTCAGTGATTTGGAATGCGGGCCTCCTTCTGATGAGGCGCTAATGAGGCCATGTCTCCTCTTCATTAATTATCTTTTGAGAAGTAGAGAAAATCTTACTCATTGTCAATTAGGAAGCCACAATTGAGGCAAGCTAGGTGGCACACTCCTGTAATCCCAGTACTCGAAGCTGGAGACAGGACCTAAAGTTCAAGGTCAGCCTCTGCAGCAGACCCTCAAACTGAGTCAAAATACGGCGTTCCTTCTTTTAAGGTGCTTTTGTCGGGATATTTAATTACAGCAGATGGAACAGTAACTACTGAACACATTCTGAAAACTACTGAGTTCTGAGTAAACAAAGATTCTGTTTATGTCAGCAAGGAAATTAAGGAGCCTAACAATGTCAGCGAGGATATGAAAAAATAATTTACCATGGATAATTGGATTATCTTTTGATATTATTGTTATGGGATGCAAATTCATAATTAATATTAGGTTAATATTTAAAATGCAATATTGGGATGAATAATTCATGCCATGCCTTTATTTTTAGTATTACAGGAAAATATCAGAATTGTTTACTTCAATAAGACGATCTGCTGTGACTCAAAGAGTGCCTATGAAACCAGGCTACAGTGACAAACTGAGTTTTAAGAAGCAACAAAAAAGCTCCATTTTCTTGGCTAAGTAAAGCTGATCAAGCAGAAGCACCGCATAACGCAAAATTAAATTATGATGTATATAGGATTTTGGTTTTCCAAATATAAAATGGAAAAAAATCTAAGCTTTGGGGATGTGGCAAAATGGCAAGAACACTTGCCCAGCATGCCCTGGGCCTGGATTCCACCCCCAGCACTGCAAATCATTACCACCACCACCATTATCATCACCATCCAGAGTTTTAATAAAATAAATTCCCATGAGTGTATTTGTAACAGGTGCTAGTCAGCCTTGAGTTATAAAAGGCAATTTTCTTTGAAGTTTGTAACTCTAAATTTTAGTCTCTATATCATCATTATGGTAAAGAACTTGAACTAAACAAAATCTTCTAACTTTAGCATTAAAAAGGTTGTTCCCTATGTTTATAATCCTTTTGAGCCTTTTCTATTTCTGTGTGTGATTTGCATGGTGTATACGTGAGCACTTGTTTGTCTGTGTGCCACACATGTGGAGGCCATACATCAAGTCAGCTGTCTTCCTCTGCCTCCATCTTAGTTTTTGAGACAGGGTCTCTTCACAGAATCTGGAGCTGATGGGTTAGCTAAACCAGTGGGCCAGTGAGCTCTGGGGATCTACCTGTCTAGAGAGACAGAGAAACAGACACACAACACACACACACATACACATGCCATTCATACTAACACACACACACACACACATTCTATACACACCACTCATACTACAAACACATGTACCACACACACATACACACACATCACACAGACACACATATGCACCACATACACACACAAAAATACACCACACACACACACACACACACACACACACACACACAGAGTCCAGAACCGGAATTCCAGAAGTTCACAGCCATGAATGGCTAGTTAATGGGTGCTGGGTATTCAAACTCAGATCCTAATCCTTTACCAGTAAGCACTTTACCCACTAGGCCATCTTCCCAGCCCCTTCTTCATTTTGATGAAAAGGGGAGGAAATGAGGTCTGGCTAGCATTTCTCCATTAGAGAGTTTAAGCAACTGATTCTGGGTTTTGCAGTTTTGCTATGTTGTGCTTATACTAAAAAAAGCCTGCTTTGCACAACTAAAAGGGTAAGGCCTCACCTACCAACAGAGCTCAAACTAGAATCTACAACTAGGAAAGAGTGGTGTGTGTGTGTGTGTGTGTGTGTGTGTGTGTGTGTGTGTGTGTGTGTGTGTTGGGTGTCTGTGTGGATGTGGTGGATGTGCCAGCTTACAGATTTAGTCATTGTTTCTAACACATTAAGAAAGCATCGTGGACTGTTAGAGGAATCAGAGACTGGAGAGGGACACGACTACCATCTCTGGCCACACAGGCCTTCCTTGCTGAGAGGAGCCTAGCTGAAGAAAGCACCCAGGCCTCTGAGCACGCAGTGGGCCTCACAGGAAGGGCTGTGTACTTCATCCTGTGCACACACACACTCTCCAAACTCTCCAGCGGCACGACATAGATGATCACGGTCTCACGTGTAACACTGAGAACATGACACTAAAAAAGGAGTCCCCTGAGAAACTGTGGACCAGTTCTGTCCCCAGAGTTTCTGGAGTTTATTTGAGGATAAGCCAGTGTTGCCATGTTCAGATGTTGAGAGGAAGAACGATTTTAGGATCCTAAAGTGTGATACCCAGTTAGGGCTTTAATAAGAAACGCGGAATCTCAAAGCAGTCCTCACATTTAGCGTGTGTACTAATCACCACAGGAGCTGCTAAACGCTGCCTCTCTCAGTGGAAAAATGCCTGCTGGGGAAACTGAAGGAGGGCAGGGTGGAGAAAAGATAGAATATTCAGGGCTACAGTCGGATGGCGGGACAATGTCTAATGCTCTGTAGTACGGTAGCATAACTATCGTTGACAAAATTAACTACTTCATGACAGCCAGGACAGTGCCTTTTGGATTTCCACAACACAAAGAAAAGGTAAATGCCTGACACAATAGCCATGCCAGTTACCCCAGCTGATCTTCATGTACATGAACACACAGAAATTGTGTAATCACTGAAAATGTTCTTAACTGCTGCCTCTGGTGGGGGGGTCTAGGGAGGGCCTGGGGAACTGGCCCAGATGCTGGCCAGGGCAGCTTCTTCAACCAGAACCGCCCTTTAAACAGCGAAGCTGTAATTAGAGATCCTGAAGCCTGCAACGGATAAGTGTCAGGTAGCCCTGGTCTTCCCCGGAGTCAGAGGGAAGAGGGCTGATTGAAGAACAGGCCAAGTGAGAGAGCATGCAGCCCCCTGAAAGCCATGAACCATGTACTCTCATCTGATAATGAAGGACAGGTTGTTAGAACAGCTTGTTCATCACACAGGGCAGGATGACGTGACAGAATACAAGACTGAACTAAAGGCTCCTGAGCATACAGGGTTCTGTTCTGTTCAAAACGAAGTCTTTCCAGTGAAGTCCAAGATGGTCTCAAAAGTGACATCCTTCTGCCTTCTGAGAACTGGATTACAGGTGTGCACTACCATGTCTGGCAACCTGCAA
Source organism: Ondatra zibethicus (assembly GCA_004026605.1). NCBI lineage: Eukaryota > Metazoa > Chordata > Mammalia > Rodentia > Cricetidae > Ondatra > Ondatra zibethicus. Next base: position 72,955 of record PVIU01002196.1, on the reverse strand, counting down.
ACTTTAAAGTGCTGCTAAGAAAGTCTGTACAGTTTGGTCGAAATGTTTCAACTGCGGGTTCTACTGATTTCCTCTCATTCTGTTCTCAGCAGGGACAGATTAGAGCTTCCCATTGACCTTGCAAATTTTTCTTGCTGCACAATTGATTAATTGAATGTATTAATACTCAGTCTTATTTCTCTGGTAATTTGACATAATTTATACAATAAAGCAGAAAATTAGGACCAACAAGACTAGATGGGAAGGGGAAATGAAGTAAAGAATGCAGATACATTGGCCAAAAGTTGTTGCTAACTGAAAAGATTTATTTTCATCTTCTGTGTATGGGCACTTATACCTGCACATGTGTTTGTGCACCAGGTGGAGAACAGAAGAAGGCATCAGATCCCCTGACACTGGGGTTACAGGTGGTTGTCAGCTGCTATGTGGGTGCTGGGAATCAAACTCTGGCTCTCCGCAAGTGCAACTTGTGCTCTTAACTACTGGGAAATCTCTTCACCCATTGTTACGATGTTTGAGGTTCAAAGGAAGCTCCAAATTTCATAAAATATATTACTGTTATCATTGCTACTATACATACTGAGGCTGCTATTGACAACAATGTCACAGGTGCAATTCTTAATCCCAGCACTTGGGAGACAGAGGCAGGTGGATCTCTGTGAGTTCAAGGCCAGCCTGGTCTACAAGATCTAGTTCCAGGACAGGCTCCAAAGCTACAGAGAAACCCTGTCTCAGAAAAAAAGAAGAAGATATGTCTATATCCACAGGTGCTTCCCCAACACTGGGCACACAGTACAGGCTCAATAAACAGATGTTATAAAGCACTTGTTACACAACTACCACAGCTCTTGGATCCCAGATGGGAACTACAAGATCAAATTTCCTAGGCTTGAAAATCTCTATCCATTTGTAAAAGGATCCGGGGTGTCTACCTCACTGCAGTGGTTTGAATGAGAAAGGTTCCCACACATGTATGTTCATGTATGTGAACACTTGGTTCCCAGTTAGCAGTGCTGTTTGGGAAGGTTACAGAACCATTAGGAGAAGGAGCTTGCTGGAGAAGGAATTAACACTGGTAGAAGACATTGAGAGCTATAGCCACACACACACGCACACACAAAACACACGCTTCCTATTATTTCTCTCTGTTTCCTACATAAGGAAGAAAGCATGAACAGCCTGTTCCTGTCCCTTGCCTTCCCTCCATGATAAGCTCTCTGGAACCTTAAGCTAAAATAAACCCTTTCTCCCCTGATTGCTTTTGTTGGAGGTATTCTATCATAGCAATAGCAAAGTACCAAACACACACTGAATTGGTCCTTTAACTGGATGAAGATTCTTTAGATGCCCTAGGAGCCGGGATGATTCAGAAATCCACATGATCTGTGTGGTTCTAGACCCCAGCAGTAGGATTCACGGGCAATGGAACCTGTGTATAGTACTGTAAATGCAGTGTGGTGGAGTCACAAGTAGCTAAGGAACTTGGCAGTCCATAAGCTCTAGAGCTCTGGAGACACACACACACACACACACACAAACACACACACACACACACACACACACACACACTGAACCAGGGAACTTTTAAGTTAAAAACCCACTCTTTCCTCTGCTCAATCTTCATTACCACAGTCTGTCTTTAAAAATGAATTAATTTGTTTTTATTTGTGTGCGTGTGTGTGTGTGCACGCGCCTGACTTGAGTTTATGTGCACCGCAAGAGTGTAAGTACCCGCAGAAGCCAGAGGGCACGGATCCTCTAGAACTGGAGTTACAGATAGGTGAGTCACCATGTGGGTGTTAGGAACCCAACCTGGTTCCTCTGCCAGAGCCACAGCACTCGTGATGCTGGTCCATCTTTCCAACCCCCACAGCCTTGCTCTTAAGTTGACTCTATAGCATTCTAAAGTATGTACAATGAAAGGTCCCATTTTAAGTGTACAGTTCTAATAATACTGAAATTTTTATATGTTCTGCTAACTACAGCCATGGATAAAATGTAGAGCATTCTACTCCCACCCTAAAGTTCCCATGAGCCACTCTTCTCCATTTCGCTCAGTTCTAGGCCTCACTTTCAACCCAAGTACTGGTAGGAAACTCTGGCATTTCCTACAACCAACTACTGAGAGAAATGGGATAAAGGTTCCCAAGGACACAGTGGACCAAAACCAGTAAAGATAATGTCCCCTCAGCCAGGGTCTCAGATATGACGGGAGCTTGTATGCTATGGGTCCTAAGGCCCTTATTCTCTGCCTAAGATACTGAAACACCATAGTATTTATTCTAGGACCTGAATTCTAGATCTATTTACAAAGACAAGTTGCAGGTTAAGAAATCCACAGACTTGCATCCTCTTCCAAGTACAACAGAGAAGAGTGAGACAGAAACAAGAGAAGGTAAAAGGAGGGAAGGTAGATGGGTTAGATGCTGGTTACTGATCAGCCAGCCCAGTTGACAAGAGTGCCTCAAATACGGGGCTTCATTTAAGTTTTGTCTGACAAGATGATTCAAGAGCTAGAAAGATCTTTACCAAGAGATTGACAAGATAAAAATAGTATTCAAAAAATCATTATTCTTGAGCTTGAGGAAAATAAGGAGTCATTGGCAAAGCCCAAGAAGTGGCTGCGCTTGTGAATTATTAGAGGTCTGAGTTAAGGTGACAGAGGAAAACAGAAGCAAGGAGAGAGACCCTTGGTCGCCTGGGCATGTGGAAGACAAGCAGACAGAAACAGCAGTCGCCAGTCTTCAAGCTCTGGGGTGGCACCCACCATAGGAAAGGATCTATGTCATTCGATTTTCTAAAGCCTAGTCTAGACAGTCCAGCAAAGATTCCTCTCAAAGCTCTAAAAATATGAGTGCAAAAAAACAAATGTGGTCTAAAGGTCAGAGAAGTCCAAAAGGCCAAAGGTCCAAGCCAGAGAAGCAGGCTTTCTGGGTGCTTGCTTTCAGATGAGAAGGAAAATCAAGAAGGTAAATGGCTCCTTCAAATCTTCTCACAACTCTGGATCTAGACAACCACAACTTACCTCTGTCAGTGGAGCTATGTTTTCTTAAGAGCTCTGAGTCAGTACAGTCAGTGTAGTCACAGTTATGTGCATATGGCTTCTTCCACTCAGCACAGTGTTGTAGTTCCCAGAAAAAGAAAAGCCTGGTCTACAGTGTGAGTTTCAGGACAGCCAGGGCTACACAGAGAAACCTTGTTTAGAAAAGAGCAAATACAATACAATACAATGTATTCTCAGCAGGAAACCAGGAGTTAAGAAACCCATCAGAAAGCACCTGAACCCTGTAACACTGTTTCTACCACTTTGCTCTAACCTGCCTATGAGTCCTACCTTTATTTCTGACTTTACTTGCTTTATAAGTAATGAAATCTCGTGCAGCCATTGCCACAGTGGAATATGTCTTTCATGAATCCATATTCTCAGGCCATGGGCACTCATTCTTGGCTCAAGAATGAACTATAACATATTCCCTTTGTAAGAACTGTGCTATTATTGCATTGACAATATTTTAGAGGGCCCTTCACCCTTAGAGATATTCTTCCAGATAAATGTAGAACACACTAATCATCAGAAAGTTGGATAAACTGTCCCAGTGAGAAAAGCAAGCAAAGCCCACAGTCAATGGTGACAGTTTACTACCTTTATGAGGAAGAATCTCTGGGCAATCTGCCCAAATGAGAAAATTTCATCCATAAAATCAAAATATTGCAATTACAGTGACTATCTCATCTATGCACAATGGCTATCATCAGGGACATTCTCCTGCTCCCCACCAGTGGCAATCCCAGCCTACACTGTCTCCAGCTGCTTTCTTAGGCCCGTGTTCAGGAAGACCCTGAATTCTCACAAGCTATGTATCTGGTCTGGTTGACATTATTCCGGCATAAATGCCATTTCTAATCACTCTCACGAAAGTAACCTACCTGATTCTTGGTCACTAGGTCGCTTGCTTTTATATGTTTAAGAAAGTGAGCTGTGTGGCTCAGCTCTAGCAATCCCGTGTCTTTCAAAGCTATCAGCATCCTTCATGTGTAAGCAGTAGAGAACTGTGGCACAGACTGGAAAGTTAAGAAGGCCACAGGAACACTGGGAGAAAGGAAAACACCATGTCTATGCCTATGCAAATGAGGTGTTTAAAGGAATACTGGCACCAAGGGAATCACTTTAAAATCCACTTTTTTGAGTCTCCAGAAACGCCTCATCAAGTGGAAATAAACTGCATGCATATTTGATACATGGGCCATTAAACACATGTACCTCACACCATGTTAATGGATCTTAATTTGGCTCACTTCTTGAACGGACTATAAAAAATAACTAATGCACATAACTGCAAATTGACAGGGCTTTGATAAATGACTTACAGTTCATAATTAGGATACCTTATGGCTCACTTTTTTAATTTTTAAAATTTATTGTGTGTTTGTATGTGGGCATGCATGCCAAGTCAAAACTGCTCAGTGGGTAAAGGCACTTGCTGACAAACTGATGACCTGGGTTCAACCCCTGGAGTCAATAGGGTAGGAAATACATACTTCTAACAGCTTTGTTGAGATTTACTTTATATAGAAAAACTGCACTTAAACGTGTACATTTTGACCAGTTTAAACAAGCATAAACCCATGATAGAGTCACCATACATATCCTTCTGCAGCCTGGAAAGATGGCTCAGAGGACCAAGAGTGACGACATGAATCTAATACCCAAGACCTACAGTAGAAGGAGAGAACCAAATTCCAAAAGATGTCCTCTCACCGCCATCTGAGCACCACGACCCCCACACATATGTGCATGTTCATATATACGATAAATAATAAAATATTAAATAAATTTCTCTTGGATTGAATCACCAGTTCCAGAGAGAAAAATACCTTGAAAAATATATTTTTATGAAAACCGAGCAAAATAATGCCTTAAGATGGAGAGATACTCTCTAGGCCCAGCCCCCATGAGGAGCTATTGGCGGCTGACAGCTAGCTCCTGGGGCCAGGAGAGAATCATTCTCTTTCAAGGGTGTCCTCACTGGTAGGTGTTCAGTGCTCTACCAGAGGCGCCACCCACACGCATGCACACATGTGACTGCTTCTTAGGTTTAGTTGGTTATCAAAACACAAAGAAAGAAACAGACAGACATGGGGTTGGGAGGGCCAACTGGGGATATGGAAAGATTGGAGGAAGAAATAGGGGTTGATGATAATTCATTGTATACATGTATGAAATTCTCATAAAGAAAAATTATGAATAAAAAGAGTAACTGGTGGCATGTCTAGACGGAAGTTTTCACAAAAATCACATTTTCTAGGACTAAAACCTGAGCTATTCAGCTGTGCTTTACATTCTACATTAAACAGGCTGGGAACTTCCCATCTCCTTTGGTGGTGGTTGCAAGTGACCAACAGCCTTGCTTTGAAACAGTGTGTGTGTGTGTGTGTGTGTGTGTGTGTGTGCATGTGTGTACATTTAAACACACAGCAGATTTTCTTTTCCATTTATTCTATTAAAATTTAAAATGTCTATGGTTCTAAATAAAAAAGGATGTCTTTCACTATGAGAATTTGGAAACTAATCTTCACTGTTAGTCAGGCGTTCAGAGGTCAGCATGCTGAGGGTTATGTGGTGCTCAGAGGTCAGCGTGCTGAGGGTTATATGGTGCTCAGAGGTCAGCGTGCTGAGGGCTACTTGGTAGGTTTGGTTTTGGGTTTCTATTTTGATTTGTGCTGCTGGTCAGTCAATGAAAGGACTTGTACATGCTAAGCAATTACCTCGGCTAAGCAGCAACCTCAGTCCTGGATATTTAAAAAACATTTTGTTGGGTGTGGTGATGCATGCATTTAATCCCAGCACTTGAGAGGCAGCAGCAGGCAGATATCTGTGAGTTTGAGGCCAGCCTGGTCTACAGAGTGAGTTCCAGAACAGCCAGGGTGATACAGAGAAACCCAGTCTCAAGAAAACAAAATGTTATCATTAAAGCACTTTTTGTTAAAAGAGAAAAAAAATTATACTATTGTTAATACAGAATAAAGTAAAGATGCATAATTTCTGGGATTAAAAGTATAAGCTTTGTGAAATGTTACTTTATGCACCCCATATTCTAAGAGAATGGATAAAATTCAGTCATAAAATTGAGAAAAATAAATTAAGTATCCATTCTTAGATACAGATTTTATTTTTGACATTTAGTGGCCAAGCCCACAATTAGACCGAGGAAACCTCAGTTTAGGGATGAACCATGTATAGTGTTTGCCTACTGGATTCCATTAAGACTTAAGGGAGGGAAGAGAACACAAGAGGGGCCAGAGAGAAGTTTCCCAGCACGCCCTTCATCTGGGCCCAGCACTGCTTGTGGCATACCTCTGTCTTCCAGATGATCTCTGTGAAGCCTGGTGGACAAACAGGGAATAACTTAGGATATCTCAGGATCTTAAATTAGAGGCCATTTCCCTCTTTTGTCTAAATTCTCGTGAGAGTCTTTTGAGGGGCTGTAGTGGCAGCTTTCTGGTCTCGTACAGAGAGGAGAGTCAGTAGGTTTTATTTGTAAAAAAAACAAGATACGTGATGTCCAGAGAAAACACCAGAGTCCTCAGTATGAGGGGGAGAGTCTTCACTTTCTGAACAGAATTGATCTAGAGCTGGCTTATGCCCCACGTGGGGCTGCAGCCACAGCAAGGCTGCTTGTGACTACATCTCTTCTGATCCCCCTTCTGCTATCATCCTTCAAGGCAGGAACCTTGAACCCTTGATGACATGACTCCCTGTATGCTTGGGTAGCACAGGCTTTGCTCCAGCCTCCACCAGAACCACAAACACAAGCTGACATGAGTTCTCTCCTGAAGGACTTGAGTCCCAGAGCACTGCCGACACTGTCTCCCTCATTATCACACATAGGCTTTCTTCTGAGAGGAGGCACATGGATTTGGGGTAACACAACAATGACAGTCACTAGGGCTGCGTCACCTGTCCATCTGCTCTCTGGCATGACTGGAGCAGCAACTCATCCGAGTGTGAACTCAGTAGAGCAAAGCTCATTCTGAGGCCTAGGGATTTCCATGGTCTCTGCCTGCCTGGAGACAAGGAAGAGAACTAATGCCCTCTAGGGAAAATCCAAGTGTCATCACCACTCCCAAATTTACCTTACTCCCTGTAAAAATGGCGCCAGCCCTCCAATAAGAGAAACTGAGCAACAGACAGTATACTTGGGTCTCTGGTCTACTATGCAGATACAGAACTATAACCACATGGGAAGATGTTTCTTTTTGCTAGTGGAAAACAAAAAGCCACAGAAATAGATTTTGCTTCAAAATCCTTCAGTAAGCTTTCATTTTGGGTACTCTGTCAGAGTAAATATTTACCGCCATATAAGACCATAGTAGTGATTATCGGCTCACATAATCTGCCAAGACTCATACCAAGCACGTAAGACTTTCATTTTTATCTATAGCACTAAATAACATTTCAGTATTACATAGTTCTATATTTTGTCCATCACCTTCTACTATGCCACCAGAATGTCCTCTGCCTCAAACAGACTGTAGAGTGCACTGCCTAGGTCAGTGGCTGCCATTGTCATCAGCCCATTCCCTAGCCAGGACTGAAGAACGATAGTCACACTAAATGTTCCTTGCCATAAATGTTGTTTCCTCACTTGGTACTAGCCAATGGTCTCCTCTGCAGTAAGCACTTGGCTGATAGAAATTCATTGTATTTCTTTATTTTTAATGTATAACCTGGAGAGGTAAGGTCAAAAGGGTGATTTCCTTTCAGTTGAGCAGCAAGCCATCAGGACCCTCCTTTCCAAAGAGGTGAGCTGGTGTGGCCAGTGTGTAAAGGGCAGTTTATCAGCTACCAGTGAGAGGGATCAGGGAGCAGAGGCATTGCCACCAAGTTGATGACCTGAGTTCAATCCTAGCCACCCCCCATAATGGGAAGGGAGAACTACTCCAGTCCTTTGGCCTCCATACATATATCACACATGAGTATACATGTATACACACAGGCACACACACACACACACGTGCACAGTCAATAATTCACAGATGACGTACCTATGAGGAGACATCATCCCTGTCTGAAGCTGCTGTTACTTCTTGAAAGTAGGGGTAAGTAAGCACACTCCGGGATCAAGGACCAGAGGACAGGCAGGAAAGTTGTACCCTTGAAGGGTAGTGGTTTTACACATTAAGGGACACCCGTTTGTGTAAATCATAACACCCCCAGGCCATTTCTAGCAATTTCTTGTCTACCAGTAGCTCCAGAGCACCTTCCCTGGGAGAACAGCCATCCTGCGGCTCTCTAGGCTCATGGGTCTACAGCAAGACTCTAAGATTCACCACAGAAGTAGCCAAGAGAGTCTCTTGCTTAGGGATGCAGACTTACAGCTTCAGATGCTCATCTCCCTTCCCCCCCCCTCTCTCTCTCTCTGTGTGTGTGTGTGTGTGTGTGTGTGTGTGTGTGTGTGTGTGTGTGTGTGTGTGTGTGTGTGTGTAAGGACAGAGGTCAACATCAGGAGTCTTCTTCAATCTCTCTTCACCTATTTTTTGAGATGGTATCTCTCACTGAGTTTGGATTGTACCAACTTGGCTATACCAATTTTAAACTGGCTTGCCAGTGAGCCCTAAAGATCCACATATCTCTGCCTTCATCATGCTTGGCTTTAATATTGCATGGGTTCTGGGAACTAAACTCAGGTCCTGGTACTTGTGCTGCAAGCAATTTACTCCCTAAGCCATACATCTCCCCAGCCCCAAATGCCTTCTTGTATTACTACATTTATTAATCCACAGTGTGCATGTGGGGGTGGGTAGGGATGTGGCGTGGTGCTCACGTGGAAGTCAGAATACAACTTGCAGGGGTCGGCTCTCTCATTCCACTGCGCAGGTTCCAGGGATTAAACTAGGTAGTCAGTTTGGCAGAAAGTGCCTTTACCTGCCGAGTCACTACACCCCAAATGTTCATTCTTAACAAGACCTATAATCCAGGACACACCCTGACAGCATGGAAAGCTGTTCACCACACATGCTCAAACGGGTACCCCATTTCTGGCCTTAATATACTGTGAATTAAAATTCATAGTAATCCTATATAATCTAGTAATCTCCTATTAATAGCATACTCAAATTTTATTGTATTTTGTCTTCATCCTTTTCAATGTAAATATTTAAAGTATATTGAATATTTCATTGTCCTATGTCACAGTTTCTTAGGTAAAAAGAATGGAAGTGAGACACGTGCCTCTCAGCTTCTAAGAGGCCATACCTGTCTCACGCCACTGGCTCGTTGTGCTCTCAGCTAAGCGTCATCTTAACTGACATGACTGTTTCATCACTCAGATTGCAGAGTGTCCCTAGCAGCACCGACTAGCTGCTTCCTGAATGATCGCAACTGCTCTCCGTCCTTCCATGGGCAGTGAGACTTCAGTTTTTCTTTCAAGACAAAGAGAGCACACATACTTCTGTGTGTGCATGTAAGGTAGGAACGCCCAGCCAATACACCGAGGGCATGACAACACAAATCTATCCCATCCCATAGAAAATGCTCTGTGAAGATACAAAGATTTCTCCAAGCTTATTTCTCAGCTGATTTGTTCTTTTCCTAGAGTATGCTAATGACCCATATTTAGCCTTTTATTTATTTAATCAGCAAAACTAAAGGATTGGTAAACCTTAATTAAATAAAGACATTTTGGACTTGGAACTAACGCTACCATTAGAAATACTGCCATGTCATAACTGCTGATCTGCATGTCGCATTACCACCATCTGCTGTTCATCATGGCCAACTTTCAAACAGGGACTTGCATTCTGACTTCTACTCCATCCTTTAACAACACTGTGTGTGCTTATGACTTCTGATTTCACCATGGTGTCCAGCACTGTCGGTAATCCCCAACTCAGCTCCTCAGTTTACCAGTGTTAATAAAGCCTGGGGTGGGAGGAACAATGGCCAAACAAGTTTGGGTTCTGCCATGGGATCTGTCCAGGTCTTTGAGCCACAGCCTGCCTCAGTAGATCTAAGTACCCACAGTCCCTTGGAAAGGAATCTGTTCTAATTCTGTAGAACCCAGTGTCTTACAAATGTGTTTCACATGAAACCCCTTTAAATACAGAAACTATATTAGCAATTTCCAAAGTTCAGTGTTGGGTGTGCTGGGGTTTAAGGTGATGGGAGCCTAAGCTGGTTTTGAAAACTTAACAGCTCTAAATGTCACAGTGTATGGAATGTCTGCAAGAAAGAGAGACCATTTTACATGGTCTCTGCTTACAAATAAAGTGCCACCACACTCACACCTTTTCTTAGATAACCAGAAAAAACAGGATGGCAAAGTGACTGCTGTCACCATCCTTCCAGAGTGGAGTCATTTAAGAGAGTGAGCAGTCATCCCGCTGCCAAACTCAGGAACAGTCTCTAGCCGGGCTTCTCAAAGATCTCCAGCAAAACACCCCAAGCAGCAGAGGATTAGCTTGTCCCCCTGGAATAGGACTGGCAGGGCATGTCCCCCGAATCTCATGTTTTGTCTTAAGAATCCAAGCAAGAAACAGTGACATATTTGTGAAGTGACAAATATCCAGGCTTGTTCATTGTGGCAGTGCTTGCAAGAACAAAAGAATTAAAGCAATCCAAATGACAGCAATAGAAAAATAGTTATATTCTATGAGCTTAACATGGAACATACTATTGAGCTGCTCACAAGAAAATAAAAGGACAAGGTGTTCCCATATATATGGAAATGCATTCTAGATATTTTTACAGACTAAAAACTATAAACACAATATGTAATATGCTAGAATTTATCATGGGGGAAGGAGAAAATAAGACTCAATATTCTGAAGCTATTTGTATGTGTGAGTATACATCAGTTCTGGGAGCATCTATATATATATTCAGAAATTCCTTTTTGTTTAATGGATTTGGTTTGAGTTTTGCTTAGTTTTTGAGACAGGGTATTATACAGCCCCAGCTGGTCTGTACCTAACAATCTACCTGCCCCAGCCTCCTAAGCACTACAATTACAGGTGTGTACCGTGTGTGAGAGACAGACAGACAGACAGACAGACAGACAGACAGACAGACAGACAGATGGAGAAGAGACACCCTCAGGCAGGCAGTCCTTGCCTTTCCACCCTGTTTGAGATAGGATCTGATTCACTGCAGGGTAAGCCAGGCTAGCTGAGGATCTTCCAGTGGGGTTACAGACTCTTGCACTACTACTGAATTGGGGCTTCGTAGATCCAAACTCTGGGCCTCACACTTAAATGTTCCAAGCATTTATCCACTGAGCCATCTTTCCAGCCCAGGAAATTCCCAGTAATGGTTCTATGGGGGGGTGATAATAATGGTTCTATGTGGGAGGACAAGTATTAGAGGAGACTTTTTAAATCTGCCTTTTTATATGAACCATGCAGGTGTATAACATACTAAAATTAAATTTAAAAACCACAGAAACTTTACTCTGCTTGATGGCATATTCACATATGTACTTTTATAATAGCAAAACTCATAAGGGGTGAGGTCTGGAACACTATATATGGTCTAGTGTGTATTCAGACCACTTTAAACCAGTCTAGCATTCTTGAGCTCACATGACCTATGAGGGCTTACAAGCCCCACCTCCCCCAAGATCTAGATGCAGTTCACAGTTACTCCTGGACGGAAAGATACTTTCTTCAGTGGTGTAGCCACTAGGGAAGGTGTCTATTATGCTCCTGAAATAATCTGTCACATAGATGCTTTTAGACAACTCTGATGAAATGTACTGGATCAAAAAAAAAAAGATATGAACATAGAAGGGGAGCAAATTGAAAAAGTCGAGAACCAACAGGAATAGGAGGAGAAGACAGAGTGAAGAGGGCTAAATATGACCAAAATATATTGTATACATGCATGAAAATGTTATGATAAAACCCATTATTAGTTTACCTCAGAAAAGACAGTCTACAGGCAACTTTTATATCTCTGTGGACTTCCTGAAAATGATTTCATAAACCAAGAGAGCTATAAATGTCTTCTACATTCCCTCAAACTGAGATTTTATTTGTAGGTGTAAATGAGGCCAGAATTCAAAAGACAAACAGCGTGAGGACCAGCGGGGAGGTGGCTGTCACTTTTATGAATTCTGATTCTCTCTTGCAGGCTGTTCTCTTTGGAATCCCTTCAGAGGAATAAACAGGCAGAGGGGATGGCAAGGACTTCACCTCCACCGTGGTCTCCTGATGATCTCTTGGATATTCATAAGTAGCAACGATTCCACCTTTAGGTTTTAGTTCGGTTGTAATAATGAGTTATGAATAATTGATCACCATATGATCAATTATTCAGGTAGGCACACAGTTTCCAAGGAATCCTGGGGGGAGCCTGGTTAATGGCTTAAGAGGAGCCAGAGGCAGTTGCCAAGGGGACACGTTGGCAAAAGCCCATGCTGCTGAGGTGTGGGCAGCTATAGTTAATGCCCCTCACTGTGAGCCTCTCAGGGAGGAGCCATATGAACACCTTTTGAATTTTCATGAAGTAGGAGTTCCCACTGGGTACTTCTAGTGCCTGTCCATGTGTGGTATGGAAATATTAGCCCCAATCTCTCCACCACCAGACACCAGATTTGGTATGCCAAGTACAGCTTTGCCAGTGGAACCAGTAGTAAAGTGAAAAACTACAGAGTCAAGATGCAGACCCAGACTCATACAAGTACATACATACATACAGAGAGGGGCGGGGAGAGGGAGGGAGAGATAACAGAGACAGACAGACAGAGATGGGGGAGGGAGAACCTGAGGGTGACAGTCCTTGCCTTTCTGCTTTGTTAGCAAAAGAATCTATTTCACTGCTAGGTAAGCCATGCTAGCTAAGGAGCTCTGTGCGCGTGTGTGTCCTTGTACATGTGGGTACACTCATCTGTGCCTGCACATGGAGAGCCCAGAGGTCAGCACTGGGCGTCTTCTCTCATTGCTCCCCACCTACAGATTACAGGCGTGTGCTGCAAAGCCTAGCTTTTGACCTGGGTGTTGGGGATCCAAACTCAGACCCTTACATTTGCAAAGGAAGCACTTTCCCCACAGAGCTACCTGCCCACTACGATTTCACAATTCTCCTTCTTAAAACAACTCTGGAAATAATGCTACTCACCAAAGTACAGCAATCACGGCACTGACATCTCTAAACTGCCATACAAATTAAAAGCTCTTGATCACTAAATAGCAAATCAAGTATTATAAAACGTGGAGCAGCTGTTTTGTTTTTAAACTCCCAGCACATGCATTTGTAGGTGGCCCAGGAGTTGGAAGACACTGAGAGGAAAGAAGGAGGGCAGCTGGGCCCCACATCTGGGGAAACAGGGAGAGAGCTAAGTGAACAGGTTTAAACGGATTTCTGCATACGAAACTAATGAGAAAGAAGAAACATGGGCCAAAGTTTAATTAAAATGCTAAGTGACTAGCGCATGTGGGCAAAGCTAAGAAAACCTACTTCCAAACACGTTCTGATAAGAAACTCAATATTCCAAACTCTCCACTCTTCAAAACTCAGGATACATGTGATAAATGTTGCTATGTTACAACCTTCCTTTCCCACATGCTCAATAAAGGTCAAATAAAACAAACTCTATAATTTTCTCTAAACTAGAAACAGTAAGATTAATTAGAATGACCTTGAGGTTAAAGACCACTCTAAACTATTAAATCTCTTAACGATCAGCACTGGCAAATTATCCACGTGAATTTACCCAGCTGAAAGGCCTCGCAGGCCTCAGGTGCCAGAGCTTGGATTTTCAAAAGGTAGTTATGGTAGAGCTAGCACATGTCATACAAAGGTACGTGCTCCATATGTTAAGTGTGTAGTTTTAGAGTTCGATGCACACCCATGTAACATCTCCAGAGTCATAGTAACAGAATATCCATTAGCCCCAAAGTTTTCTCATACACACAATTTAGCCCGCCCCCAAAGACAGGGTGTCAAGATCCCAGGCTGACCTCAAACTAATTATGTAGCTAAGAATGACCTGGAACTCCCATATTCCTGCCTCAACCTCCTAAATGCTGGGATTGCTGATGGGGAAGCTTTGTTAACTAATTATCTTCATGAGGTGGGACCAAGTTAGGGTGTGGCTTTCTGGCACCTGGAGAAAAATGGGCGCACAACCCAGGTGCTCTCTCTCTGTGGTTTCCTTGCGGCACAGCTGAGTTTGGACTTCTCGTTCTGGTTTCGTGAGTTTTTCCCCTTATAATAAATAAAAATATAATTGTTTATCTTTTAGCTAGGCTGGTTATTTCCCAAACAGAGCTAACTTCTACATATTACAGATATGCACCGCCATATCTAGCTTATGTAGTGCTGGGATTCGAACTCAGGACTTCATGCCTGTTAGCCATTCATTCACTGTACCAATTGAATTCAACTTTGCCCTCTAGGATTTGCTTTTTAACAACTGAAACTTTAACTGAGTTTTTCACATAACCACCTAAATACAGTTCTTAGTGTGTTCTGTAGAACATCAAAGGTTAACAATTAGTTTTTCATATTTGTGAGTATAGATAACAGGGTTTGAAAGGGCAGCCGAGGAGTAAGAAGCCATTGTGTTCTTAGTAGGCTATGTACAAATACCCACTAAAGGTCACATAATAAATATTAAGTGATTATTTTCAATACTGTAGGACTATTTATGCAGTAGAGAATAAGTAGAGGACACAGGCTACTTTTAGAATCTTCGATACCAATGATGTTTACTTTCCATGTAAATAAACATTTACAAACCACTCTTAAAAAAAAAAAGCTAAGCTTAGAGAATGCTTATTAGTGCCATGTTTGATCTTGTTTTATGTTTATGCTTATAGTAAGGTGCATACACACATGTATGCACATGTATGTAAGGACCAGAGAGCAACCTCAGGTGTCGTTCTCACCAAAGCTGTCCACCCTCCTTCCAGACAAGGTCTCTCCTTAGCCTGAGGCTCCTCAATTAGGCCAGACTGGTTGGCCAGTGTACCCCAGGGATCTGCCTGTCTCTGCCTCCCCACTCCGGGGTGACATGGGCCAACTGTGCTCAGCATACGTAGGGGGTTTGGGAATCAAACTTAGTTTCTTATGCTTATAAGACAAGTATTTTACTGACTGAGCAATCTGCCCAGCACCCCCCCCATCTCATATATTTAAGTGAATATCTCTAATTTCCTTCAGGGGACATTTAGCGTTGGCAGAGCTGTCAGCTTCCCTCTTCAAAAATTCACAAGACAAGCAAAGCACCCTGAGAGGCCGACGGCAGAAGGGGTTTAAAGTCTGAAACTCTCAACAGACTATCGTAATTCAAAGGCACTCTTTTACTGTCAGCACTGACGTGAGGGGCTGTCTGAACAATCACTTGCTTTTTTTTTTTCATAATAGTAACCTTATTTTTTTTAAGAAAAGAATGCTTGAGTGTTGTTTCCAAACAAGCTTCTCTGGCCTCCTGCCATGGGCAAAAAGAAACCCAGAGTTTCCCTGCATCCTAGTCACCCTAAAATATTTTGCTCATAGCCATCACTGGTCCATGAAAGCAGGAGGACAGTTTCTTCTGTCCTGGAACATAGGAACGTCCCCTATCTTACAATATTGGCTTCGTACCATGCTTGAAATAAATGAAAACAACTGTCTGACTTTGCATTTTCTTCTCTTGTTCACTCCATCCCAAACTTTCCACACTGCAAGATGGCCACAGCTCAGTTCTGAGCCTTTTACAGGCAGGGAACTGAGAAAGACCAAAGTGAGGCCACATTCAAGACTAGCCTTGCTAGATTACCCATGGACAAAACTGCAAGAACGCCAGTATTTTAAAAACAATTTTAGTACACTTTCATTTTATCATTTATCATAGAAGACAAGAGATGTTTTTGAAAAATGATCACTATAAAATAAAACTGAAGAAAACTGTTTTGATATCTAGCAACACAATGTGAAAAGAAATCCTGGGTCCCTCTAATTTGCTTTCATAGTTCTCCACTCCATAAACCACTATTAAGTTAGCTCAGCCCACTCATCAACCCCAGTCTTCCGTTACAGATCCCCACTGCAGAGAATTGGCCATAATATAAAAATGTTAGCTTTAATAAGGTATATAGAATGAGCTCAAAGTTGAGTCATTAAACCCACTGAATGACTCAAAAACAGTAAGCACATGTTAAGGTGATTAAGTAATTCTGATGGAAAGATGCATTAAGTAGTGTTAGTGGGTGCAATGCATAAACTCTGGCTTTGCTAAGGGCTGCTCACTATTAAACAGCTCACAACTGAGTTGCTGAAATATGACTTGTTGGTTATCTCCTCTCTCACCCCGCCCTCAGCCCTATCCTCCGGTCCCTTTCCCCATTTAAACCTCCCTCTCCTTTATCCCCTCTGTCCCCTTCATATCACCTCCATTCTACTACCCCCACTCGTCACCAACAGTGTCTTCTACTTCCCTGGATGCTAAGTTAAGCACAGAGGGCTAAAGCTTTAATGCTAAGGTCTGAGTGAGACTTAACTGGATAGACCAGGCTTAGCTGACTCTCCCTGTGGATACCTTACCCTCTCTGAGGAGTGGATGGGGGTTGGTGGGGGAGGGGAGGGAAGAGGAACTGTGGTTGGAATGTAAAATGAATAAAAAGAGATATGAGTGAGAACATGTGCTGTTTCTCTTTCTGGGTCTGAATTATTTCACAATAATGTTTTCCAGCTCTGTCCATTTACCTAAAAATTCCACAAATTCTTTTTCCTTCACAGCTGAATAAAATTCCACAGTATATGAATACTACATTTTCATCATCCATTCAACAGTTGATGGGCACTTAGGCTGTGTCTATGTCCCAGGTATTGTGAATGGAGCCAGAATGAAAGTGGATGCACATTTGTCTCTGTAGTAGAGAACAGACTCCTCTGTTACATGCCCAGGAGTGGTATAACTGCCTTATATGGTAGCTGTTTTTCTAGTTTTTTAAGGAACTGAACACTGATTTCCATAGTAGTAACTTATAAAGTTCATATATACTGTGTGTGTGTGTGTGTGTGTGAGAGAGAGAGAGAGAGAGAGAGAGAGAAGAGAGGTTAATTGGAGTTACCATAACAAGAGTATGTTCTTCCTAAAAAATCAAAGGTTGCCAAATAAAAAGCCCAGGTGTGGGATACCTTCCCTGAAGTTATTGGTCAGGTGTGTTCTGGAGACCCTCAAAACCACAAGACCAACAAGGTTATTGCTATTGCTCTTGGATATCCAACAGAACCTGATGGTAAGACCACATTGCTGAAGACACAGCACACTCTGGCCACAGGACATGAAAAAAAATCAAGGTGGTACTGACCAGGAAGCTTCCTCCTTGGTGGCTAGCTTCCAAGTATCCAAAGGTGCCATGTGGAGCACTAGTGAAGAAAGCATTCACAGCAGCCCTACACAGTTCTGAACAGTGCAAGCTATACAATAAAGACCTGGCAAGGCATGCCCACAATGCAACAGTGGCACCCAAGCTTCAGAGATAACACTGCTTTCTGACCCATTCCACAGGAGGAATTTCATGCCGGGCACTGTAAGTCTGAGCAATAACCCACGGCTGGAGCTGCCCTCTACATCTTTATCTCAGTGCCCGTAGACGCGTGCAGCACTCAGAACCCATCAGGAAAGAGGCTCTGTGGAATGAACAGTGGGTAGCACGGACGCTCACAGCCAGTCAAAGCAGAGAGACAAGTGCCAGTGGGGTACTCAGTTACAAACGGGACATTTATAGCACATCCGGGGCAGAGGCTCAGGGCCCATCATGGAGGTTGGGGTGGAACGATTTTAAGAGTCAAAAGTTGAGGAGGACCAGAGTAGCACAGTGTCTGCTAGAGGCGGCAGGACTGCAGCCCTCGTGAGCTGTGGTCGCCTGCAGGAGGCCTGAACATGCTAGCCTGGGGGGCTCATGAGCCCCCACCCCTAACTGAGGAACCAGGGACAGGTAATGGCTTCCGGAGAAGGAAGAGTCAGTTTGGTAGAGGGTGCTGAGTCCTGGCTGGCTGACCCCATTCCAGTATATGAGCTGCGCACCCATGAGTACCTACGCAGCATAAACTGGACTCTTGGTGGGTTATTTTTAAAGAGAGAGGGGGTACGAAAGTAAGGGTAAACCTGGGAGGAGTAAAGGGAAGAAACATGGGGTGAATATGATCAAAATACATTGCATGGACCTCTTTGATAATTAATAAAATATGTTTAAAAGGCAAATTGACTTATTGTATTACAAAACCTATGCATTCGAGAAAGAATATCCACTTAAAATTGGATTTGGCGATATTGAGCTACTAACATCAAATTATTAATCCTTTGAGAATAATGTCCTTTTTATGAACAGTGAAGCCTTACACAGAGAAAGGAGTGTGTCCTAGTTCACGCCTTACAATTTAAACCTGTTTTCTCCATTTCTTAACATGTCATAAATAAACTTGGAAACAAATGAAGTGCTTTATTTCTAATTACAACTGAGACCCTTGGCAAATAGAGTCATAATATATATCTGATTCTCAAATATATCCAGTGAACGATGTAGAGTGCCCTCAACTTTACAGTGACTGCAGCAGAGTTTCCCATTAGCCTGCAGTTATGCACTGCAGAAAGGGTGTGCTGGAGGAGGAGCAAGGCACCCTCTCCAAGCACTTGAACAGCTACATGTAGCAGTCTTATGGAAAGAAGAGCAGACCTGGACATGCAGCCAGAGCAGCTTGCATGATAGAAAGCAGCACAGTAAATTACTATGTAGAAATTTAAAATAGGGTATTTTGCCTGCATGTATATTCACCACATGTGTGCCTGGTACCCTAAAGAGGCCATAAAGGGGCATCAGACAGCCTGAAACTGGAGTTACGGACATTTGTGAGCCATCATGGGGGTGCTGGGATTCAAGCCTGGGTCCTCTGGAAGAGTAGCCAGTGTTCTTAACTGCTGAGCCCTCTCTCTAGCCCCTGAAATGATGCTTTTACACAATAATTAGCAAACTGGGAAAATACTTAAATCTTACAGCTTTAAAAATGATGCAGATAGATACACACTGAACCCCTACTCCATTTTAGGGTCTTGCGCATGGAATGGAATCATTTCTCCACAGCTGTGCAGAGTTCAGTACACCTTAAAGTGCACTCCTCTCAAAACCAGGATGGCATCAGCATTGTTCATTCTTGAGCCCTCCCACCAGATCTGCTCAATCAGAAACCTTGGAGGACGAAGGAGCCAGCCATGTATTTTTTTTTATAAGCCTTCTTCACAATTCTGATACCCAATAATACATGAAAAACAACTCCTCCTAGCAAATCCTTCAGGCCTCACATGAAATATTCCTTCCCAGAAAGCCTTGCTTCACATCTGAGCCTGAAAGCTTAGACAGATCTGTGTTATGTGACAGCAACCAAGACTTTTAATCCCCCATAGTGGTAGATACCCCAACTTTTTCCTTCCGGTTATAAAATCACTGTTTTCAGCTCCCACAAGACTGTATACTCCTGATACTGGATGTACACACTCAAATCACCTGTAAGTGCTCAGGAATTCAGAGGCCCATGTCAGACCCCAGGCCAGGCAACATCTACTGCAAGATTCAAGCATCTATACTTTTGAAATGTGAGTCTTCTGTTCAGCCAGAGTTAAAAAATACTCCCATGTATTCCAGTTTCTTGAGGATTCGGTAACCAGTAAACAGTGACCAATATGATATATTAACTAGGTTTTTGGTGTGTTTGTGTGTATGTGTGCATATTTTCCTTTTAATTTTTTTGTGAGTTCTCCCCCTAATATTGGACATAATAGAAAGCTGCCAAACCACATGAAGTTATTTCTCAGTGAAGAGTCAGTCTCCTTTGCCACTCATCTCTTAGGCAAGATCATGTTTTATTACTTGCTAGTCCGTACAGGAAAACACCAAAGGCTGTGCGGATTATTCTGCCTTTGTAGGCACATCTGCACTTCTCATAAAATGCATGCACATTGCATTCAGTATCAGAAAGGGGGAGCCCTAAAGACACCTGTGTGTGTAGCCAGAGCTATTCATAAGATAGAGACTCTGAGAATGTCCACAAAAATAGTGCCTGTGGGTGAAGTTTCACATTACGATGAAGACACTATCTTCCTGGTATAAATGAGTAACTGTCAAATTATCCCACTGACTTTGTTTAGAAATATTTTCACTTCGGATTGAATATTCAGGATTTCCCAGAACTGTCACCAGGAAATACAGAAGACAGGCACTACTCAATATAAGCTTTGAGCTCATTAGCATCAAAGTTCCCAACTTCCCTTGTCATGGTTTCCACCAGAACTACTGTACCAACACCCAACATGGGCCATCTCAGTATACGAGATGAGTAGCTGAGGCCTGGATTCCAGAGAGTGATTCAAACATGTCCTGTTCTTCAAAGACCTAGGTTCCTTCGAGTCCATGCCAGAAGGTGAATGTATCTCACAGCAAGACTGCTGTGGAATAATGCTCCTATACACTGTAAATATATGTCATTCATATTGGTCTAATAAAATACTGATTGGCCAGTAGTCAGGCAGGAAGTATAGGTGGAGCAACCAGACTAAGAGAATTCTGGAAAGAGGAAAGGCAAAGAGTCAGTTACCAGCCAGATGCAGAAGAAGCAAGATGAGAATGCCTTACTGAGAAAAGGTACCAAGACATGCGGCTAACATAGACAATAATTAAGGGTTAATTTAAGTTGTAATAGTTAGCTAATAATAAGCCTGAGCTAACAGGGCAACCAGTTTATAATTAATAAAAGCCTCTGTGTGTTTCTTTGGAACTGAATGGCTGTGGGACTGGGTGGGACAGAAACTTTCATCTACACAACACTACACATGCCTGAAACATCTTCTGGAGAAATGGACTGATACCAAAGTTTGGATTTGGTTGGTTGATTGGTTTGGATGATTTGCTTTTTGCCCTCTTCCTCTCCAGCTCTCCCATCACTTCTCTCTGTTGTCACTCTTTAGTTCATTCTATCAGCTGCTCCTAGTTCTGCTAGATCCTCTGGTTTGTATGCCTGAATGGGAAATCAGCTTGTTCAGACTTTGAAAATCATCCACTAGAGAGCCAAGAATTCTCTAGGGAGGTAAGAGCCTTGGGGTTGAAGCATATGCTTGAGGACATTTCTTTGAGGATTGGTGAGTTTTTCATCTTTAACTCCTTGTCCTCCTATAGTCATAGGAGATCAGGAAGAAGTGACCTTAGAAAAGATCAAGTATTTCCATGATTGCCAAGCTGACAATGTTATTTTTGGTAGTGGTCAAAGTACTATATTATAATTAATGGGGAAATGTTTGATATTTGCATGGACAGAACTATGGGGGAAATATTAGAACTATTATGTAATGATGACAACTAGATAGATAATGACTAAAATTACCTAGAAAGAGAGCCACTCGGCTCATCTGAGAGCAGCCTACTATACAGACACTTGTACTTGTCCTGTACCATTGCTAGCTACTTTTATTGTGTATGTTTATTGTGTCTCTCTTCTAACCTAGAAATGAGTGGGATGGGGGAAGCAGACCTTCTCTCCTAATGCCTCAGTTTCTGGTGCTGAGTCCAGGGCAAAGTTCTATTAAATTCTGTTCACTAAACTAAATCAAAGTAAGATGTTAGCCCACCCAAATCTTTTGTGCTTGCCTTTACATCTTTCCAAGGGTCAATATCTAGAATTTATAAGAAACTTAAAAACTGGGTAGCAAAAAATAATGAAACAATATGGTTTAAGATGGAGACCCTGTCTCAAGGAATCATCAAGGTGAACAGATGGAGCAGGGCACCCGATGTCCTCCTTGCCTATGCACAGGCATGCATACTGCACATACATGCACATGCTTACACCATGCACACATCCCCCCATAAACATACACAATGGGAAATAGAGACATTTATCAAAAGAATACAAGCAAATCACCAACAGATATATGATAAGGTACTTAGCATCATTAATCACTTGGAAAATGTAACTTAAAGCCACAACAAGATACTACCTCATTATATTTAGTGTGGTTGTTATCAAAAAACACAGAAGAAAACAAGTGATGGCATGGATACAGAGAAAAAGAAACATATTCTGTAGGTAGGAATGTAATTAGTATAGCTATTATGAAAAATAAGGTGGAAGTTTTTCAGAAATTTTTTTAAAAAAGGACTATTCTATGATTCCACAATCCCAGCAATAAGCACAAAACCAGAGGAAAATTGGTTCAAAGAGGCATCTGCATCCCCCTGTTTACTGCAACAATATTCTTCATCGCAGAGAAACAGAGTCAACTGAAGCATCCATCAACTGGTGAGACAGGAAGTAAAGTATGATACATACATATACACATAAACAATGAAACACTACTCAGTTTTAAAGGACAAATTGTGTCAATACAGCATCATGGACAGAACTGGAAGCTAAGCCCAAGTCTGCTCTGGGACAATGGTTTGTACCCTGTCACTTGTATTTTAATAAAATGCTGATTGGCCAGTAGCCAGGCAGGAAGTAGGAGCAGGGAGACCAGGCAGAAAGTAGAGGCAGGCCGACGAGAACAGGAGAATTCTGGGAAGAGAAAAGAGTCAGTCTGCCGTCATCATCCAGACACAGAGGAAGCAAGATGAGAATGTCTCACTGATAAAAGATACCAAGACACGTAGCCAACACAGAAAGAATTATGGGTTAAGATGTAAGAAATAAGAGTTAATAAGAAGCCTGAGATAATAGGTCAACCAGTTTATAATTAATGTAAACCTCTATGTGTTTCTTTGGAACTGAATGGCTTGCAAGATCAGGCAGGACAGAAATCTCTGTCAACACAAGTCTCACACAGAAAGTTAAATACCACATGATTTCACACAAATGTGGAGTCTAGATATTTATCTCATAGAAGTAGAAAAGAAAGCCAGAGAGTGCTTCCCAGAGGCAAGGCAGAGGACTAGGAAGGTCTAGCAGTGATGATGAAAGGAGGGAGAAATAAGTTCCATTTCATGGCAGGATGACTGTACATAATGACAATGTGGAGAATTTAATGTCTTCCCACAAAAATGATAATATTTAGAGAGGTATGCTTATCCTGATTTGAACATTATACAATGTATACATATACTGAAATATCATATGGTATCCCATAGATACACATAATTTTATGTATCAAAAAATCCTTGGGAATTTTCTTTTTAAAATGCTTTGGCAACTTAATGAAAATATAAACTGAAACTATGAACTATAATATTCTTTTAGAACATAATTACATCCATTAGACCAGAGCATTTATAATTATGAAAGAAATTACTTGACAAAATATATTTCTAAATTTCATGATGCATAATGTCATAATACAAGAAATGACTTTCAGATTCACTACTCAATGTAACAGTTTAATCTTATTATAACTGCAATAACTAAAAATGGAATGTCAGATATCTGTGCCCAAAGAAAACTCTCTCCAAACATGCACTAATCAAACATAATGCCTGCAGCTTTTATTTTTAACCCACAGCTAATCTGGAAAGCAATAAAAATTTAAAGGAATGTGGTATTTACATTTCCACTGTAATTAAAGTTCCCAGCATACAGAAAATGTCAATGATGATGTGGTGCCCCCAAGTGGCAAAACGATGAACTGCAGGACTCTGTTGTGAGGGTCAAAAGTTATGGTCCATTTTGTCAAGTTGATTGTATATATGAGTGTATTACATAAACCAGTATTTCACAGGAGCCAACAATAAGTGTCTTACATCCAAGTTCAGGCCAGAGGGCTGTTAAAGTCAATTCTTTTAATATTTAATATTAGGGAGATCTGCTTTGATCCACTAAGGAAGCAGCAATCATAACATTACAGAAATCTTCTTAGTAAGCATTCACCTTTGCCTAGTCATAACATCACTTTCTTCTATTTGTGGTCCAGTACATAAAGCAGAGATCAACACTTACCTAAAAACCAAATTTTCGAATAATGAGGGGTGTCAATGAGGTAGCCCTGTTCATAAAACAAAAGATCTAAAGTCAACAGCACAGGGGTGAGAGGGGTCATGGTAAAAAATAATATAAGCCGAACTAGAATATTCTCTTTTAGAACATAATTACATCAAGTAGTTACCAGAAACTTAGCATTCATTCTGTGTGGCTAGAAGACCACCCTTAGGACTGAAGGTGAAAATCTGTTTCAGAAAGAACATGCAATGCTTAATCTTTATTGTCAACCTGACAGACTTTAGAATTTATCTAGGAGAAATACTGATGTGGAATATCCTTCTATATGTGTTGCTTTTATTGGATAATGAATAAAGCTGTTTTGGCCAATGGCTTAGCAGAGTAAAGCCAGGTGGGAAGTCTGAACAAAGATATATAGAGACAGAGAAGTCATGTAGCTGCCAAAGGAAAAGGATGCCAGAAACTTACCAGTAGGATACAGACTTGGGGAGATTCACAGATTAATAGAAATGGACTAATTTAAGATGCAAGAGCTACCTAGAAATAACCATGAACAATTGGCCAAATAGTGTTGTAATAAATATAGTTTCTGTGTGATTATTCAGGTGTGGGCATCCAGGAAATGAAAAAGCAGTCTCCATTTACAAAATGGTACCCACCTCTGAGGAATGGATCCACAGAAGACCTAAAAAAGTTAAAAAAAAAAAAAGGAGGGCTTCTTGGTAGCCACACTTTTTTCCAGATAGGCTCTGTTTGCTGGTGGCAAGCAGAGGCTTGGCTCCTTTAAGAGGTTTCCTGATTCAGCATTAGCAGCAAAAACTGCATGGCTTCTTTAAGAGATGGCTTCCAGATTTATGCTTGCAGCTCTTTCAGGAGGCCTTACATTTAAATGGGTTTTGTGAGCAGAGTGCTACTAGTTGATTAATGGTGACATAGACCTGCTATCCCTGGAGCATAGCTCTCAGAGATGGTGGACTGTATTTTCACAATGTTGGATGGGCAGAGCCAACAGGTAGGACTGCAGAGTTGATCCTAGCCATGTCCACTTAGCATTAAAAAAAACTACCTCTGAATGGGTCACAGTATTGGATAAATATACATGGGCTTAAGAGGGAAAGATGAAAGAATACAGACAATCATAGATTAAAGGAGTAAAGATAATAAAATAAATATTAAAAAGTAATAGAGTAATAAAAAAGCCATGTAAAGATGGAAAATACACAGTCTAGAATATATATATATTTGTGTTTTCTTTTAATTTTTTGACTGTAGAAAGACATTTGATTCTGGGGGCTGCTAAGCTAAACCAACATAGATATCTTGACTTCAAAATTTGAGTCTAAGGATATGTTACTTTGGAAAAGAAGTTCTGCTTTTGGTTCCACAGAAGATGAGAACCTGTGGATTCCTTCCAGGCTAATGTGGTTTGATAAAACAAGACCCCCCTGAAAGATCTACATGAACCCTAAAAATACTTTGCCCAACAAACAGCAGGAAGTGACTTGGAGAAAACTATGCCCAAATTCCCAAAAATGATTGTTTATAAATGTTTGTTTTCATTTAAAGGGAGATATGATATAAAGATAAATACTTTGCATTGGTATGGATCTTGGTCTATTGATACAAATTTAAGGTCAATTTTGTTATACTGTGTATATGTATTTTTACTCTTGTTTAAGGTATTACATTTATTCAGCTCATTTAAAATGTAATGTATAATTAAGAAATACAGACTAATAGTCATTTATTATAATCAAACTTGTAGTCATGTTAGTTAAGTTTTCTAGATATACAGAGAAATATTTCAGTTAGATAGATATGATCTTCAAACCTTTCAAAGACCTACAGAATATGGCATTTAAAATGTTTTAAGAACTTAGACTTTTCTTGACAGTGAGACATGTCTGCTTCTAGGAGCACCAATTACTTCAGAGAGGTTGATGGGCACTGAAGAAACTTGTTATGGAATATGTCTTCAATGGGACAAGGCTAGTCATTTGGGCAAGAAACTGCTCTTGCCTGAACTGCTTGATGGTATGCTGTATGAACTGGACACATGCAGGATCCACAGTGAGCTATGGTTCTGGACCCAATAAAGAGATAACGGAGAGAGTTGAGTACTGCTTTCATGCTGCTCTGTTTCCTGACTGCAGAGACAATGTGACCAGCTACTTCACACTTCCACTGCCATGGATTACCATGATGGACAGCATTCCCTCAATCCCTGGGTCAGAATAAACCTTCCTTGTTCAAGTTGTTTTGTGTGTTGTTATAGCATCAAGAAAATTAGCAAATACATAGTATAAATCATGCTTAAAGAACCCAGAAATATATCAGCTTTCACCCTTCTTCATGCTGGACTGACTAAAAATGCCAAATTCTAGAAAACTACAACTTGTTCAAATGTTATACATGGAGACAATTTCAAAAGTTGATCTTTAAAATAAACCATTGGTAACACTTTTATAATTCCTACATATAGCAAGACATAGAAAGTCATTTACCATGTAGATTTCAACCCATACTTAAATATTCAATGATAGGAGCCAGAGGCTGCTAAAGACAAAAATAGACACTAGCTGGTGTGGCAATGTGGGCCAGCTGCATCCATGTAAAAGCGGAGAAAGCTTGGAAAGGAATTCTAGACACAAAAGAACAAAGTTTAGCACAGTTTCTTAGAAGCCACATTTTGTTTTCGGATGGGCTCTGTTTGTTGGCAGTGAGCAGAGATGCTACAGCTCCTTTAAGAAAAGGCTTACTGAGTCAACGTAAGAAATGGTGGGTGGCTTCCTGGTTTGGACAGCACAAACTCTGGCTCTTTAGAAGGCTGAGCATGTGAATGGGACTTGTGGGGCGTGTGCTGCAAGTTACTTGGTGGCAGCATGGGCCAACTGGTTACCAGAGTTGAGGTGGTGAGGATGGCTTCCACCTGGCAGTCTTCAGAGGAAGTAAATGGACCCCCACCAAGTTGGACTGGGTGGAGCCAAAAGACAAAGCAGCCTTAGTCCTAGCCACACAGCTTAGCGTTTTAAGAAGTGGTCCTTTTCAGAAAAGGTTTACAGATACGCAATAAAAACAGATTCAGGTGAAAAAGACCTCTGAATGGGTCACAGTGTTGGACAAATGTGTGTAGGCTTGGGAGAGTGAAAAAGAGTATAGAGAGTTATAAAAAGAAGTAAATTGTTTAAAAAAACAAAACAAGGTCTTTAAAGAGACAAACTACAGTCATAGATTAAAGGAGTAAATAAAAATAAGCCACATAAAGATGGAATATACAGAGAGCATCTTGATTATGTATATTATTGTGTTTTCTTTGAATTTTTTGTCTGTGAATGAGGTAAGTATAGAGAGACGGTCCATTGTATGGGCTGCTAAGCTAAATCAACATACATATTTTAAAGGTATCTTGACTTCAAAATTTGGGCCTAAGGATATGTTGCTTAGGAAAAGAGGTTTGGCTTTTGTTTCCAGAAGATAAGAACCTGTGGATTCCTTCCAGAGTAATGTGGTTTGATAGACCAAGACACCCCAAAAGGTAACCATAAAGCCCCCCAAATATTTAGCCTAACAAAAAGCAGGAAGCAGTTTGAAAAGAAATACATCCAAATTCCATAAATGATTGTTTATTAATGTTTGTTTACATTTAAAGGGGGAAATGATATAGAGATGAATACTTACTTTGCATTGGTATGGATCTTAGTTTATTGATACAAATTTAAGGTCAATTTTGTTATATGTATTTCTGCTCTTGTTTAAGGTATTGTGTTTGTGTAGCTCATTTAAAAATGTAATGTATAATTAAGATATACATATAGATAGTAATTTATAATAGTCAAACTTGTAGTCATGTTAGTTAGGTTTTCTAGATGTATCGAGATATATTTCAGATGAATAGTTATTCTTCAAACCTTTCAAAGACTATCAGAATATGACATTTAAAATGTTTAAGAACTTAGGACTTTTCATGATAATGAGACACATCTGCTCCTGGCAATCTACTTCAAGAGGATGATGGGCATCCAAGAGGCTCCTTATGGAGTCTGTTAGCCATTTGGGCAAGAAACTGCTCTTTCCTAGACTGCTTGATGGCATGCTGTATGAACTGGACATTCAGGACCCACAGAAATATGACTGCTGAAGTTGCCTAAACAGGGTGAGACAATCCTTCAGGGTTTCTGCTTCATGAAAGAGTCTGCCAGACGTTCTACAGTACACAGAAGAAAGTGACTGACAAACTGCCAATATAGGTGGAACTGTCTTTGAAATTTCCTACTTCATGGAAAAGTCTGCCAGATATTATGGGCCTGTAGGCTGAACATCAGTGCCCCAATATTACAGAAGAACTTTGGGTGACTATCCAGGCAGCAAGATGTCTCTATCAATTCTAGAGTTTTGGAAGTTGCTTACAATGCACTTCCTGTTTACTTGGTAATATTATATCCTTCTTGAGTCTTTGGTGGAGTTGATGAATGGTTATCATTATAGTTTTCCTTAGTTATGATAAAAGATAAAGTAGATATAAATATTGTAACTGTAAATCTTGGTTGAGAACTTTTTGTTGTATGTAATATTGCTGTTAAAGTTAAAACCTTCCTTTTTATTTAGACAGAAAAGGGGAGGTGATGTGGGATCTGCCCCCTTTATGCTGTGAATACCATTGTTTAATAAAGAAGCTGCTTTGGGCCTATTGCAGTGCAGAATAGGGCAATGCAGGAACTCCAAGCAGATAGAGAAGGAGAGAAGATGTGGAGTCAAAGAGAAGCTATGTAGCTGCAGCAGGAGACAGATACCAGATGGAACCTTACTGGTAAGCCACAACCATGTGGTGATACACAGATTAATAGAAATAGGTTAATTTGAGATGTAAGAACCAGCTAGAAATATACTTAGGCTATTGGCCAAACAGTATTGTAATTAATACGGTTTTTGTGTGATTATTTCAGGTCTGGGTGGCTAGGAACAAACGAGCATCCTCTGCCAACACACTAGGACAGACACTTGATCTTCCATAGCAAATAGCTTCTTGGGTACATCATTCTTCATTTTATATTCCTCCCATGTTCCCTTCCCTCCCCCGTGTGTGTGTGTGTGTGTGTGTGTGTGTGTGTGTGTGTGTGTGTGTGTGTGTGTAGAGAAAGAGAGAAACCAGGAATCAACCTTAGGTGTCATTGTTCTTCAGTTTCTAATCACCTTGTTTTTGAGACAAGGTCTCTCACTGAAACAAGAGTCTGGCAATTTTGCTTGGCTGACGGCTAGCTACCTCCAGGGACCCATCTGTCTCAGACTCCACAGCACAGAGATTATAAATACATGCCACCACACCTAGCTTGTTTTATGGAAGTCCTAGTTATCAAACTCAGGTCCAAAGCTTGCTTGGCAACAATTTTGCCAACTGAACCACCATCCCAGCCTAATTTCAGCTCCAACTAACTTTTAACTGCAACAAATAGAAAACAGATTAATCCAAAATGAACACTGTAAGAGAGGATTAAGCACTGGTATCAACAATTTTCCAGAGTTTACAGGGTCTGAGCAAAATTAAAGGTGACAAGGGTACCATTAATGTAAACTAGTTTTGAATGAGAAGATCCATTCGTTTTAAGTTTCTAGCTTCTGACTACAGATTCTGGAGGGCTCTTCAAAGAAGCCAAAGAAAACACCATCTTTCCTTCAGCAGGCACTTATTTTGCATGTGAATTACTGTTTATTTTCATTTTGTAGCATTTCTAAAAATAGTCATCATCTTGAAGAATTCGGCTTTTCTCATTGGAGAATTCCCAACCAAGGTCAGTGGGGACATTTTGCCATTGAGACTGTAGTATGCATTTAAAAATCATTTTTACATAATCTACCCTATCCACCTTCTCTGTGTCATCTGAATACTTTATTTGGATCTGAAGTGTATATTATTGTTTTTTATAATCTTACCTGGGGCTGGGAGTGTAGCTCAATTTTAGAGCAAAACCCTGTGAGTTCAAAGAAAATGGGATGGGGGTATCTAAGGAGGAATCAATGAAGGGACTTTTTTCTATGATTAGCAGTTTCTTGTTTAATATAAAGAACAGAGCAGATATAACGGCAAGTTCTAAAATCAGCCTAGCCTGTGGCTACGCACAGATTTGAACATTTTATTACTTACAGTTCCTCCCCCTGTTTGGCTTTCTTGTCTGACACCAGATAGACAGTTCCAAAACTTCCACTGCCAAGTTTCTGCTGAAGAACGTATCTTCTTGCAATCAAGGTAGCTGGATACTTGGAAGTGGCTGTGCACCCGCTGGCACACTTAGCAGTCTCTTGGAATTTCAGCATTGCTCCAAGCAAGCTAAAACTGTCTTGATCATCCACAGAAACAGTCAGGCCTCCCAGCTGGTGGTCAAAGAGTCAAGCAGGAAGTGGTGACTGATGCTGGAAACATGGAAAATCCACAGATCATGTCTAAAGGCAGCTATAAGATTCCTACAAAATAAAAGTATAAGCTTTTGACGATGATATCTGCACCATACCTTGTGTTATCACACCAGCTAGTGTGTGTGTGTGTTGTGGTGAAAATGCTGCAAACTCTAGAGGCACCTTCTTATAAAGACAGCCTTCCTTGGATTTACAGTCAAAACTTTACTGACTTCTGCAATGTGTATGTTTTATAAACTTTCATGAAGTGTTTATACTCCCCATCAATGTAAAAAGATTATCCAAACACAGGACCACATCTTCCCTTAATGCACAGATTGTATCAACTTTCTTGTGGTAATCTCTCTCTTCTGTGTCTACTCTGGCTTACAAACAAAATAAATTGGGCTTAAACCAGGAATTAGCATATTCTGCTTTCCTTTGCATTTCTTCCACGTAGACTAAAGTAAATCACAGTTTTTAAGTTTATTAGACTCCTTTTCATCCTAAGCAAAGTTTGATTCTGTTTTATTATACTGGGTGCAGAGTTATCTCCTTGGATTAGAAGTAACAAAATACAACTCGAACCTAAAGCTGTGTTTTAAAGGTAGCTAAATATGAATGTATTATCGGTAAAACCATAATTCCTCAAGGAGCTTTGAAACGTATGGCAGTGCTGAACGGCAGAACCGTTTCACGAGGAGGTATTCCACAGAATACCCTCTTGCTCCATCCAAGTGTTAAATGTTTTATTGAAAATTTTGCTTTGTTTTAAATTTGCATGAAAATGATTTTATGCCGAATACTATGTATTGGCCTTAGGTTTTCATATTCAACAATTCTAAAGCAACAAGAAAAAATACTGTTATTAATGATGACCTATAGGCCTGACATTTACCACAAAACCTACCAGCGCAATCAAACACGAAAATTTGCAAAACAGAAGCATAAGGCCCAGTTGTAATACTATCTTCTTTAAAGAATGTACCAATCTGTTGTTTCACCCAGTTCCAGCGATACCCCTCCTCATGGAAATAATAGGAAAATCTACAGCACCTACAGTGTAGGCCTCTAAAAGGTACCTTGTTTGCTTTTTGATTGCCATAAAAGTGGTCATTTCTAGATAAAGTAAGCTGTTTGGAAAAGTGTATGGCCTAACCACAGCCTTTCAGATCACTAATAATTTTCCTTATTGTGGAGAGGAGATTAAAGTTTAGTGAAGGACCCAACTCAAGATGGAGTTCTGAAGCTTCTATTTGTAATGGAGAGATAAACCCGGCAGTGTGTAAGCAACCCCTCTAGGCTAATCGCACAGACTCAACTCTGTCACTCCCATCCCTGTCCATAACCACAGAATGTACATATAGGGCAGCGTGGGTCTTAAACTAGGGCGGTGGATGAACTTGGGTGCTGGGAACACACGTTATCGTTGTATCCCTGGTGCTTCGCTAACAGCTGATATACAGTATCAGCAAACGTTTGGAGAGCAAAGAAGGGTTCAGAAAACCAACTGTGGTCCAAAGACAAAAAAGGAAAGAAAGCAGGATGGGAACTCGGAGAAAGCAGAGAGATGCCCACTTTGTGCTAACCATTCCTAAGGAAAACGACCCATCCCGCTGGGACAGGCCAAGGAAAAGGCAAGTGTTGACCGCGGTGGGGACCGAGTGGTTTATGCCCACATAACACGCACTAGGAAGTGGTCCTGACCGGGTTCTGCTAAATCTGACCTGAGAGGTAAACGCTAACCCTGAGGTAAAAGGAACAACTTCCTTGTCTTTTCAACAAATAAAACCCTGATTTTCGCAAAGCAGGTAAAAGTATATCGAGGGGCTGAGCGCTTATTCTCCCGAGGGGAAATAGGTTCGGGGGCTGCGGGGCCGGGCTGCCGGAGCTCCACGTTCGTTACCTTTCCCGGTCCCTGACCGGCGATCGGCCACGCCTCAGCCTAAAGCTCCTTGCCACGGCGGGCGTGGTTGTTTGACGCCGTCGCCACGGAGACGGCGCGGGGGCTACTGGGAAGTCGGGGTTTGGCCGCCGGCTGGCGGAAACGCGCGCTACCCTATGAGTCGGCGCGAAGGGTCGGGGCGAGGCGGGCAGAGCATCCCTGAGGAAGAGGCCGCAATCGTGAAACAAACACCTCATTCTTCTACACCAAGTTACCGCCACCGGCCCGAAAACACTTACCCTACCGGCAGCGCCCTTAGCTTCCCAGAGCCAGGCTTCCCAGTGACGTTGTTCCAGGTACTTCCGGTTTCCGCTCGCGGTCTTACCTGCGGGCCTGCCAAGCCACCCTGGGCTGCTGATGAAGGAAGTGGGGGGCCAGGAGGAAGCAGCAGGTGGGTTGTGAGGGCTGAGATGGCTTGGGGTAGGAGGTCTGTGTTTAAGGAATTAGATCCTACGTCTTGTGCGCACCTTTGCCCTACCCGGCTTGCATTTGTTAAGCAAATGCAAGGTCATGTCATTAGCTCACAACGAGCGTGAGTTTGCAGAAACCACACGACAGACCGGTAAAGAAATGACTGTTCAATGCTGCATAGTGCTGAGGTGTTGACTGAGGTGGATCTGAAGTGACGTGAAATGTAGGCAGATGCCAAAAACAAAAAATTCTGGGTGATGAATTTTTACGTAGCATCTCTAAAAATCAAAGTGCAAGAATTCTAAGACTGAAAAGCAATTCACAATTTTAAAGAAAGGCAAGGCTGGTAATAGTGCCACCCTAAGCTGTATTTAAAGTCTGAAGCTAGAGGGAAAATCAGTAGTTCCAACCAGACCTATGAGTTGTTAGCCAGAGATAGACCAGGTGCTGATGTAAATAATTGGGGCTAAAATTGGATAGTTGGTGTCTTAGAAGCATAAAGCTGTTGCTTTTTCTTACCCCAAACTGCATCTAATGGCCCCCACACTCAAGACCTGTAAGAAGGGTCCATAAGAAAAACTGGATCCTTATGTACCCTACACTGAGATTTATGACATTGATAAGGATGCCATTTTTATAGCTTAGGACTTTTTGCCTTGACCCTCACCAAACAGATACTCCACCTTATAGAATGGAAACATAATACCAGTAGCAAAATCCGTAGAATTCCTGTTGATGTGACCATAGTGTTCCAGTGAGGCCAGGAGTAGCCTCCATCATTAACCCAACCCCATGAAACGATTTAGTTTGTGTCTTGTACCACACAAGAAAAATGCTCAGCCAGACATGCTGACACCCATTATAGTTTATCCAAAGAACATGTCTCCTTTTCTATTGAGGCAGTGATCTGGTGCCCCCAAGAGCACTGTGTTAATCAGGGTTCTCTAGAGAAACAGAGCTGATAGTCAGATCTGTCTACACACACATACACACAGGGCTTATTAGAGTGACTTAAAGTCAGTGGTCCAGCTATTCTAACAGTGGGCAACGAAAAGCCCAAGAATGCAGTAGTTGTTCAGTCCATGAGACTGCGTATCTCAGCTGGTCTTCAGTATCCTCCAAAATGCTGAAGAAGTAGGCTCTAATGCCAGGGAAGGAATGAACTTGCCAGGGAGAGTTAGAGCAAGTGGGCCAAGAGCAAGAACCTTCTTTGTCCATAGCCTTTATATAGGCTGCCACCAAAAGGTGTGGCCTAGATTAAAGGTGGGTCTTCCCACCTCCAATGGTCCAATTAAGAAAAATCCCTCATCAGTATACCCAGCAGCTTGGGTCTGGGCTGGTTCCAGATATAGATTAGCAACCAAGAATGGCCTTCAGAAGCACCGTCCACTGAAATTGGTTTTATTATTGTTTCAACAGGCAGCTCTGTCAGCCATCATGGGCATCCGAGGGCTAATGAGTTTCGTGGAAGATTACAGCAATGAGTTCTTCACTGATCTGAAACTGAGGGACACAAAAATTATCATCGATGGCTATTCTCTTTTCCATCGACTTTGCTTCAATTCAGACTTGGAACTCCGGTATGGAGGGGACTATGATTCATTTGCAAATGTTGTACAGAAATTCTTTGAATCATTGTTTGCATGTCATATCTGTCCCTATGTTGTATTAGATGGAGGATGTGACATTTCAGATAAGAAGCTTACAACTCTGAAGGATCGCGCTAGAGAGAAGATCCAGGCGGCCCATTCCCTTTCTGTTGGTGGGGGTGGGAATGTGTGTCCCTTACTCATTCGAGAAGTGTTTATACAGGTTTTGGTCAGGCTTA
This sequence comes from Ondatra zibethicus, assembly GCA_004026605.1. NCBI lineage: Eukaryota > Metazoa > Chordata > Mammalia > Rodentia > Cricetidae > Ondatra > Ondatra zibethicus. The sequence goes on along the minus strand of PVIU01002196.1, from coordinate 38,485 downwards.
ACGTATGTTTTGTCCAGAGCTTCTCAGAAGCAGATCGGGACATTATGACACTTGCCAATCATTGGAATTGCCCTGTTCTATCATCAGATAGTGACTTTTGCATTTTTGACCTGAAAAGTGGATTTTGCCCACTGAATAGTTTTCAGTGGAGAAATCTGAACACTGTTGAGAATACACAGGATTATTATATTCCTGCCAAATGCTTTTCCCTTGATGCATTCTGCCATTACTTCAGCAACATGAACAAAACTCTACTACCTCTCTTTGCGGTGCTGTGTGGAAATGACCATGTTAATCTGCCCATCATAGAGACATTCATCAGTAAAGCACGTCTTCCTCTTAGTTCTAAGGGGAGGAGATATCACCGAGTTCTGGGACTTCTGAACTGGTTGTCTCACTTTGATGACCCCGCTGAAGCACTAGATAAGGTCCTGAAGTATCTCCCCAAAAAGGGCCGAGAAGACGTTAAAGAACATCTCTGCAGTTCCATGGAGGAGTACCAGCCGTCCCAGGTGAAGCTGCAGGACTTCTTCTACTATGGTACTTATGTCTGTCCAGACGCTTTGAATCTGGGCTTACCAGAGTGGGTACTAGTAGCTTTAGCCAAAGGCCAGCTACCACCTTTCATCAGTGATGCTTTGGTGCTTCAGAGGACCTTTCTTCACACACAGGTAGAAAACATGCAGCGACCAAATGCTCACAGAATATCTCAGCCCATCCGGCAAATCATCTATGGGCTTCTTTTGAATACCTCGTCCCATCCAGAAGGTATATCCCAGAATACAGCACCTTCTCAACCTCCAGCTTTCAATGAAGTGGAAAGAATTAATAAAAATATCAAAACATCGGTTGTTTATGCAAAACAACTGCTTAAGAATCATTCTGACTTGAGCAAATTGACTGAGGTAAGTTTGTAAAACTAATACAATTCTTAAAAATCTACAGATAATAAGTTGCTTTAAAATGTTGTAGCATGATTAACAAAACCCAGAGATAGATAGTGGGGTTCAAGCTGAAAGATCAGAGAAGCAAAGCAGCCAACCATTAGCGAGCTCTTACCTCTACGAAATCTTCAGACTAAAAAGAGAGTGAGATCCTGTCTCATCCCGTCTTACATTTCTCTCTAGTGCTGGGATTAAAGGCGTGTGATCCCAAGTGCTGGGATCACCTTTGTGTGTTTAGACATTCAATCTTATGTAGTCCAAGGTAGCCTTGAACTAACAGAGATCCCTTTGCCTCTGTCTCCCAAGTCCTGAGATTAAAGGTGTGTGCCACCACCGCCCAGCTTCTATGGCTAACTAGTGTGGCTGCTGGGATTAGATGTGTGCGCCACCACTGCCTGGCCTGTATAGCTGACTAGCGTGGCTAGCTTTGCACTCTGATCTTCAAGCAAGCTTTGTTAGATCATAAACAATATCACTATAATATCTACTGTCTCTCTTAATGTAACACATCGTTTCCCATCATGCCTTAATGTTGTGTGTGAAAACGAATTCCAGGGAACTAGGTAACCTCTTAGTTACATAGTTAGTGTCAGTACTAACAGCAAACCTAGCACCTGTAGTGCTAAATTTGCTATTCTCAGTGTTGTATTCTTCAGGAACCCGTTCCTTTGCAGTTATTGTACTATATTGATCCCAATTAGAATAGGGTTATATAACTTGAACTGTAAAAGGAGTGTGCATATAGGCACTTGATCCGGGCCTAACAGCATCTTAGATTATCTCAGAGTTTAATTAAGATTGATACTGATGCTCCTGTCTAAAGGTTTTGTTTTTATTAATGAGTGGTGTAGGAGGGTCTTCTGTTTGTATATTGCCCTCATTGGTTAAATAAAGAAAACTGCCTTGGCCTTTTGGTAGGACAGCCCTTAGGTAGGCGGAGTAGATAGAACGGAATGCTGTGAGAGAGAAGGCAGTGGAGCAGACGCCATGCTTCTCCAGCACAAGATGGACACTGGTTAGACTCATGCCGGTAAGCCACGACTCGTGGTGACACACAGATTATTAGAAATGGGTTAAACAAATATGTGAGAGTTAGCCAATAAGAGGCTAGAGCTAATGGGCCAGGCAGTATTTCAATGAATACAGTTT